>KE158463.1:40921-68825 GCA_000411055.1 Leavenworthia alabamica | reverse complement strand
CAGAGCCGGTCCTGTGTATTGGTGGGCCCTAAGCATATTTTTTTTGTACATTAACAGTTTAAAAAAAACTAAAATTTTCACCTGATGGCACTCGAACCCAGGACACATAAAATATAATGGAGTGTAAATACCGCTAGACTAATAGAACTTTTGTTTAAAAATTGGCCCCAAAAAATTATATATTGAGCTGAGGCCCCAAGCAGTTGCTTGATTGGCTTATGCTCAAGGCCGGCACTGATTCGACGTCTCCAGATTTTTTTAAAAAAAGGTTATTAATTAAAAAGTATATTCATCTTAAATCAGTCAAGTAGAGATTGAAATTTATATGGTTTAAATTACTGGTATTATAATACTAAAAGTAAGACTAATCTTTAATATAATTGATAGAGTAGTATTTATAACAAACTAAAAAAAAATTAGACGAATCCTTTTTTTTTTGTCAAATACGATTAAATAAAATGAATCATGATATTAACAAGAACACCGTTTTGATTTAAAATAGATAAATTTTTAAATTATTTTGAAATTTTACAAGATAAAAATCAAATTTTGAAAATTCAAAAATGTAAAAAAGAAATGTAATTTAATTTTAGAATTAAGAAGAGCATGAGAAGCCGATATAAAAATTAATAATACTAGATATAACTTTTTTAAAAAGAACAAATTAGGTTTATATTTAAAATTAATAATAATATATGTAATACATGCTAGTGTTGCTACTGGTTCAATCGAAGCCCCATTAGATTCTATTTCTCCTTAAAGGCTATGTATTTATGCATCTATCTTCCTATATAAATCGGCTTAAGACACAAACATAGAGATCCATCTCTCCAAAGACAAGAAATTACAAGTTAGAAAACGACAAAGACTGATCTATCTCCGATCAATACACAACACAAGAAGACATGTTTCAGACTGGGTTAAGCTTCTTTTTTCTAATATCACTTCTTCTCCATTTTCTCTCCAGATTTAACAAAGAATACTATTTGTTCTAATTTTTTTTTTAATATATCTGAAATAGAAAAAATGCATTAGTTAAGAGATTGTATGTGGGCAAGAACTTATTCAATAAGGGAGTCTCATCATCTTCTTCAACTTCAAGGTAATTTCAATCTTAATCCCTTTTTGGAAATTACAATATCAGATTAATATTAAATTTTTAATAATAAACAAAAAACTATGACCTTTTTTAGTTGAAAATGATTAACATTTGGAATTTTTTTTGAGCTTTTTGTTAAAACATCTATAAAAAATTCATGCAAAACTTGTTAATTACTCTTTTTCTTTTGGCAATTATGTCAATTATTTTTGTTCTTTGAATAATATTTTATATTTTATTTTATAACAAATGAATCTTATTTATTAATTGTAAGTTGAGATTAATTAATGACTCAAAAAGACCAGATTGTGTCTGTGTGTGTTTATGTCCGTTTGTGAATGTCGTATATAAATAGTTTGATACCGCAAGTTGGCTTTGTTTTCATTTGTCTTCTTCAACAAAACCTTATCTTCAAAGTTTTAAAGTTTTTGATTCTTCCACTAGCTAAGAAATGTCAAATATGTTATAACGAAAAAAAAAAGAAAAAAAAACGCGTAAAAAATACCCTAATATATAGTTGTCACACTGTCAAAGGAGGCTACAAGGTAAAGTAGCACTGATCACAGGAGGAGCTAGTGGGATTGGTAAAGCCACAGCCCAACAATTCATTAGCCATGGAGCCAAAGTTGTCATTGCCGATATCCAACAACAACTCGGACAAAAAGCAGCTGATGAACTCGGTTCAAATGCTACATATGTAACATGTGATGTGACCAATGAATCAGACATTGCTAATGCAGTTGACTTCACTGTTTCACTCTATACAAAGCTTGACATTATGTATAACAATGCTGGTATCCCATGCAGAACACCTCCTAGTATTCTTGATCTTGACCTCAAGGTTTTCGACAAGGTACACTGATTTTATAAGAACAAGTTTGTGTACATTTAGGGTTATATTGTATTGCAAGTTTGGAGCCATTTGATTTAAAATGATAGATAATGTATTATTGAAATATAAAATTTAAATACTTATTAAAATTCAGTGGATAAATAATTTTAAATCTAATCACTCCAAGTAGGCATATTAGTTAATTTTTGGATCCATATCCAGAAAACTGGATTTGGATACTAAAATGACAGATCCATATAGTAAAATTTTTAAAAATAGATATATAGATCCCAAAAAAAAAATACGGATATCCGAATTATGGTGGATATCTGGATTCGGAGTTGAATATGTGCATCCACCTATTTTTAAAAAATAATAAAAAAACGAATATTTGGATCCGCCAAAAATCTAGATATTCAAATCCGTTACATGGCTAATAATAAGTTTTATTAAAAAATCAAATTTCACCAATTGTTTACTCCAATACACCCCTTTAAGATTATGTGATCTTCTTGATGTTTCTATAGGTAATGAACACAAATGTTCGCGGAGTTATAGCCGGAATAAAACACGCGGCTCGTGTAATGATCCCTCGTAAATCCGGATCAATCATATGCACAGGGAGTGTAACAGGGATTATGGGAGGTTTATCACAACACACTTATACTGTTTCAAAATCTTCTGTCATTGGTATTGTAAGAACAACAGCTTCAGAACTATGTAAACATAGAATCCGAGTCAACTGCATTTCACCTTTTGCAATCACAACACCATTAGTTATGGATGAAATGAGAGAGATTTACTCTGGTGTAGATGACTTGAAGCTGATGAAGATAGTACAAAGCAGAGGAGTATTAGATGGAGAAGTTTGTGAACCGGTTGATGTAGCAAATGCAGCGGTTTATTTAGCATCTGATGAATCAAAGTATGTTAATGGACATAATCTTGTTGTAGATGGAGGATTCACATGTGTAAAGAGTTTAGATTTTCCTAAACCTGATCATGTGAAATAATAAAGTCAGATTCATAATTTATAAAACAAAGGAACACTTCAATATGTATTCACATAAAGAAAATTTAACACCTCAAAATTTAATAATTTTTTCAGTTTTTTAATTATTTTTCTAAAAATTTTACTTTTGGTTTTTAATATGTAAACCATTTTTAATATGTTTTATATTGTGGCAAATAGTCTTTTAAAGACTTCTTCAATGGAGATTTGTTAAAAAGAAATAAAATTACACTATTTTGTGGTTTGTTACAAGACTTCTTCTATTAGAACTGTTGGCTAATAAAATTAAAAAAAAAATTGGTAAGATGGGTTTGGTGGTCCAATAAAAAAGCCCAATACATCCAAAGCTTTTGAGTTTCCAGTTTTACAATTGTGGTGCTTTTCAATAATTGTATCTATTGGTTGTTCTCTAAAAAGAATATAAAACTATAAGGGTATATTAGCAAAACTTAATAATAAGGTCGGCGATTCCCACCTTGAGATTTAAGTCGCCGCCGCCAATTGCAATTAGGGTTCGTAACTTCTGCCCCTTTCAGATAACTCAATCAAATACCCTTGAAAATCTAGCTTTTGGAGTTTGTAGCTTGAAGAATCTCGAGACAATGAAAAAATTTAATCAAAGAAATGAACAAGAGACTGGTACAACGAATAGCTCCAAGTTGACGGAGATGAAGAAGAGGAAGAACATGAAGAGATTAGGAGGCGGTGGTCTTTCTCTACAAACTTTTGCTAATTTGAAATCTCAAAACAATCGCTATAACCCTTCCTTGATCAGTAAGTGATGATTCAACTCACTTCTCTCCAAATTTGAATATTTTGTTCATAAATTCTCATCCTTCTTTGCATTGTAATCATTCATTGAACATGAACATGAATGATCAACCCCTTAGCTTAGTTAGTGTCTCTGTGATTTGATTAACTGTTCTGTGACTTTGTTCGATTCCTTATGAGACTAAAGATTGAATGAGTTTACTTTTATGGCTTTTTTTCTCTTATTAGAAAAGCAAAAAGAGTTTTACAAGAATGCAAAGTATGTGAGCAAGTTTAGGAAGTCAATGAAGCAGCAGAACTTTCATGATAATAAGAATGAGACTGGAGAGAGTAGTAAGGTTAATGATAATGATGATGATGATTATAAGGAGAAGGGTAAATCTAAGAAGAGAATTGGTGTAGAGGATTTGTATAAGAAGACTAAAGAAGAGATGGACAAAGTTAGGATGGAGCGAGAAGCAGCATTTCAGGCGAAGAAGGAAGCTAAAGAAGCTGCTGAAGCTCGGAGGAAAATAGCTAAGGATAGAATGATGAGAAAGACTAGACATGGTCAGCCTGTTATGAAATATAGAATAGAGAATCTTCTTGAGAAGATCAAGAAATCTGCTGGAATCGATTGAAAGCTCATAGATTCAAGAACTCTTCCAGTTCCCAAAGGTTGTAATCTGAAACCTTTCTTTACTGTTTAGCTCATGAGTTTTGCTGTTTATTTACAATCTTTTTGATTCTTATGAAGTAATGAGAGAACTTTTATTCCAAACTTTAGTACAAACACAATGTTTTGTTTAACAGAGTACAAGCTATATGAAATGCTTCTATCACTGATACTTCTAACATCTTAGTGAAAACAATATGAAAGAGAAATAAATGGAAGGTAGAGAGATGTGAAAAATGACTGAAGCAGCAAGTTTACTTTATAGCTAGATGTGAAACTCCGATCTCTGGATTCTTGTGTATTGTCCACACAAACTCAGGCATATCCAGTCTTGGTCCTGCAACTGTTCTGTATATGTATATCCTCTCAACTGGAGAACTCTCAGGTCTTGTCTCTGGAGGATGTTCATCAATGACTTCAACATTAAGCCTTGGCATTTTCTGACTCAGAAGCTTGCAAGCACCAAAACTTACAAAGCAAGATGATAACCAAAGGGATCGCATGGTTTCTAGTTTCGAAGCGTTTTCCAGTAGTGCAGTGTCTCCAAAAGGACAATCTCTTATCTCAAGCTTCTTTAAACTCTCACAGCCTGATAATAAGTGATGAAGCATCAAATCACTATCTCCAGCAAATGCAACTGATAGCATTGTAACCTTCTTGGCATGTTTTGCAATGTATTTAAAGGCTTTGTCAGTGAGTAGACCAGAGACAGAGAGTCTTCGCAGATCCTTGCATCGCTCAGCTATGGCTTTGAATCCTTTATCAAGTGGCTCATGTGTTTTGTAATCAGGGGCAAATGGCTCTATTACACAGAGACGGAAACACTTGATATTCGGACGGTTTCTTGCTATGGTAATCAAAGCTGCGTTTGTGAACTGGACACAGAAGTAGAGAACAGATTCAAGCTTTGGACAACCTTGAGACACAAAGACCAAACCTTGTTCTGTTAGAGCTACGTTTGTTGCATCTAGATCTGGTACAGATGGAAACACTCTCAGTTCTCGGAGTTCCTTGCAACAAGAAGCAACAGTTTCAAGACCTTTGTCTTCTATCAAGTCCATTACCTACAGAAAAAGTCTCATTAGTTAGAACCAACATAATTGGGAAACTCAAATCCATTATACTCACCCATAGCTTCTGCAACTTCGAGCATCGACGAAGAAGCTCAACAAGATCAGGCATTCGAACAGTAGCATAGCTCAAGTTCAATGAAGTAAGACCAGGACAGATAGAATAAAGAGCTGGAAGATACTCAGGAAGAACATCCCAAAGACCAGATAAACACTTAAGTTGCTTACAATTTGCAAAAGCTTCTGATAACTTTGTAAACGCTTCTGGTTTAAGTTCAGCTGAGAAAGAACCTGTACCAAGCTCAGTTAGTTGTGGAGCACGACGAAGTATGCTCTCAAGTCCATCAACAGTCACAGCTGGATTCAACTTAAGTGACTTGAGGTTTGGATTTCTACTCACAAGACGTTCTAAATCCAAGAGTTTAACTTCTGAATCTAAACAAGAGAAGTCAAGAGAGATCAGAGAAGTTGAAGTTTCTGGAAAATAACTAAGCCAGTCTCCTCCAAGATCTTCAACAATACACTCTCGTAGTTCCAACACTCTCAAGTTCCTGTTTTCAAAAAGTAAAATCACTATGAGATTATAACTTAAACAAAAAAACATGTTTAAACCTAACCTGCAAGTAGCTGCAATAGCAGCTATACCATCAGTTGAGAAACCTTCACAAGAAGTCAACACAAGAACTTTAAAATCCTTAAACGAAGCAGCAATCAACTCTAAGCACTCATCAGTTACAACCATTCTTTTCAATCTTATCTCATCAAGTGAAGGACTTTTCTTAGCCATGGCTTCAATCCAAGGCCAAGCATAACCACCCCAACCATCAGGAACCAAATTATAATCAGCAAAGTGTGGCTTCCCTTTCAAAGTCAAAGATCTCATCTCTGGAAACCTTCTTGCAACAGCATCAGGACTTATAGCATAACAGTTTCCAACAAAGACTCGTTTCCTAGTTTTCCTCTCTGTCTCAAACCATGACTTACAAACCAAAGAAACTGAGTTCCTGTCCTCATTGGAATCAATGAAGGAGATGATATGCTCAAGAACCTTAGATGGTAATCTGAGATTCATTAGAAAACAGAGAGAGAAGAAGAAGAAGAAGATGGATTTGAGTGAGTATGATGAGTGATATAAATGTAAAGAATGAAGCTTTTGATATATATAAAGTGGGAGAGAGAGACAAGAGGGAATCGAAGGAGACAATGTCCATGTGAAACCATTAATAAAGTTGAGCTTGCATCCATGTGCGGTCTACGTGGCTCTCTCACTAACATAGTTAGTTGCCTTAATCATACATAATTAGACTACTGATCATCCACATGTTGTCTGTGTCATATGATTCGTGGATCTAATTATTTTTATTTTATACAATACCTTATTCACACATCATTTCAGATTTGGCTAATTAGTAATTTAATTGGGATTAGTCTTAAAGTAACAATAAGTTTTTTTATTAATCTATATATATTTATCTTAAAATAATTATAAAAATTAAATTATTTGCTCTAGAAATTTAAATTATCAGCACTACAGTTATTTATAATACGTTAGAAGTAAAAAATATTTTCTAATGATGTCAAAATTTAACGTATCACCAATTTTTGTTAATTTTATTGCTGACTAAATTATTTAAATTTTGGAATGGACCGAAGAATATGTATTTATATTTTTTTTTGTAAAAGTGCTCGTGATTTTATTTTTTTTACCTTGTTAAAATATATTTTCAATTTTATTACCACGAATTACAAATAATAATTAGTAAACAACAACTCATATTCAGTTTTGTCCACCTTATCTTCTGCCTGCATATTACCAAGCCTCGATCTTAGAAAATGTGCCAAGCCACATTACTGTCAGAGTGTTCAGTTCACACACCAATATTTACCAGCTTGTATCCAATTCTTTACTATATTTACATGCATTATGTCCAATTATTTTATTTAATTCAAAAACATTAATATTAATATTAATATTATTTTTTTAGCATTAAATAGAAAATAAGAGATCAAGACTGGTTGGTGAAATACTGAAATAGGTTGGTGCTTGTAGCATTGAGATGTGTAGTTCTTTTGTAATCTGTAAATTAAGCTATACAAAAGGAATCTTATAATGGGTTAGGCCTGTCCTCGAATCTATTTACAAAGGACATTAAAGAGACTCTTCATCACACGAAAAGGTAACATGATGAAACGATTGAGTAACAAATAAGTTTATGAGCCCAATTGGTTAGATTTTTATGAGCAAAAAAAAAAATCAGATTCCAATATCTATTTGTCTTGTTGTCTTAGTTGACACGTGTCATATAGTGAACACATCCAACAAATATAAAGATGTGTCTAAACTTTAAAGCCTCCTCTCTCGCATGACGAATCCTTTAGAGCCATGAGTTTTGTTTAGCTAATCTCACTAAACCCAGGAAACGCTGTCGTTTTGTTGATTGTAAATATCAGCAATGCTGATGAAAAGTCTTCACTTGTTGTCTTCCTCAATCACTCACCGCTTTGCTTCTCGCAGGATCGCGTCTTTCTCTTGTTTACCCAGAAGAAGAAATCGAGTTCGTACACGTAATTCATCGTTTTCTTTTCCTTTCTCACTGATTCTCTCTAAACCCATTTCCTCAGGCAAGTTCTTAGCCATGTCAAAAGAGACTTCTTCTTCAACCTCGTCAACATCTCAGACACATACTAATCGTTTAGCCATAGAACACAGTCCTTATCTTCTTCAACACGCGCATAATCCGGTAAAGTAACCTTTTGTTTTCAATTAGGGAGCTTTGTTGCAATTAGTTTATACATAACTGGTTTAGTAAAAGCATCGATTTTTTTTTATGGATTGATTTAATGGTTTATGTGAAAAAGGTTGATTGGTATCCATGGGGAGAAGAAGCTTTTGAACTAGCAAGGAAGAGAGATGTGCCAATCTTCTTATCAAGTTGCTTACAAATTCTCTATTGATCGACTGGATTATATATGTTGTTAATTGCTTTAGTATTATAACACTAATTTGGTTTCCTTTTGTTTTCAAAATCTCTTTTTTTATATGGAATCTTGAAGTTGGATACAGTACTTGTCACTGGTGAGACTTTTATAAGTTTTTTTTTCTGTTGATTTTGAATTTGGCTTCTTCTTTTACTGAATTGAAAGAGTATGAGAATGAATGACATATTAAAAGACTCTGGATTTATTAGTATAATCACTGTTCTCAGTCTAAGAGTTTGTGCTCTTGTTTGAGATTGAATCAGGAGTAGAGAAGTAGATAAAAAATGATTGTTGTTTCTGTTTTGAAATGTATTTTTGAGTATATGTTAATCTTTTTTTCAGGTGTCATGTGATGGAAGTTGAGTCATTTGAAAATGAAGAAGTGGCAAAACTCTTGAACGATTGGTTTGTTAGTATCAAGGTTAGAATTTAAGGTTGATTAATCTCTTTTGGATTTGAATTATATAAGACTATTTTGAGTACAATCTTTGAGCTGGATAGTGGTTGCTGTTGAAACATTTTGCCAACTTGTTTTACATGTTTGCTCAACAGGTTGATCGAGAAGAGCGACCTGATGTTGATAAGGTATCAAAATCTTTTCTATTTGGCTGAGTATTGTTGTAGGTCGAGTTAATAGCTTTTGTTACTTTCTTGTTGAATATTTGATGAAAGACACATCACCAAAGAAACCATAGTGGACTTGAACTGAATTAGTTCTAGCTGGATCAGTGTGTGTTTAAGAATGTAGTCTTAACTATCTTCTTCATGGACTTACGATTCTTTTTTACTGGCGCTTTTAGGTTTATATGTCCTTCGTCCAGGCTCTGTATGGTGGAGGCGGGTGGCCATTATCGGTCTTCCTTTCACCTGATTTAAAGCCATTAATGGGTGGAACATACTTTCCTCCAAATGACAATTATGGAAGACCAGGATTCAAGACTCTCCTAAAGTACGAAAAAACTCATTCTGTCTTGTTGTCTTCTTGTCTAGCATTGATGGTCAAATTGTTATTTTTTAGTAAAGAAAAGAGTATAGATCTAGAAAAATGCCCTCTTAGCGGAAAGATTTGTATGATTCTCATTATTTTCATTGGCTTTGATTCAGGAAGGTGAAAGACGCGTGGGACACTAAGAGGGATACACTAATGAAGAGTGGTACATATGCTATCGAAGAACTATCAAAAGCTTTATCTGCAAAGGCTGGAACCGATAAATTGCCAGATGAGCTCTCTAGGTCGGCTGTGAGTATATGTGCAAAACAAGTATGAATCTCTCTTGTGTACTCTTTTGAAAACTATGTGTGATTGATACATCAACTTGAAAAAGCCTTTTAACATTGAGTCTTTGTCTTCAAGCTTTCTCGGAGCTACGATTCGAAATTTGGAGGTTTTGGATCTGCACCAAAGTTCCCAAGGCCTGTTGAGATCCAGTTGATGCTTTACCATTCCAAAAAGTTAAAAGAATCTGGAAAAACTAGTGAGGCTGATGAAGAACAAAGTATGGTTTTATTCAGCTTACAAGGTATGGCTAATGGAGGGATGCATGATCATATTGGAGGCGGGTTCCATAGGTACAGCGTCGATGAATGTTGGCATGGTAAGTCTTCAAATAGTATCCAACAGATGAACAATATATAAAATTTGAAAGCATTTTACTATTTCTTTTTCTGGTGCAGTTCCACACTTCGAGAAAATGCTATATGATCAAGGACAACTAGTTAATGTCTACCTTGATGGTTTTATCATCATGAAAGATGTTATGTATTCTTATGTGGCAAGAGACATACTTGACTATCTGAGAAGAGACATGATTGCACCTGAAGGTGGAATATTTTCAGCTGAAGATGCCGATAGCTTTGAGTTCGAGGGGGCAAAGAGAAAGAAAGAAGGAGCTTTCTATATATGGACTAACAATGAGGTTCTTTTTGATGATACATTCATTAGCTAAATCGAGTTATCTTCTGTGTACTGACAGTTCTTGTTGTTTTGTGTGTTTGGTATCAAGATTGATGAAGTTCTTGGCGAGAATGCAGATCTTTTCAAGCAGCATTATTATGTTAAGAAATCAGGTAACTGTGATCTCTCTAGTATGAGTGATCCGCATAATGAATTCGATGGGAAGAATGTGTTGATTGAAAGAAATGAGCTATCTGCTATGGCCTCAAAGTTTAGCCTCACTACTGAGAAGTATCAGGAGATTTTAGGTGAATGTCGAAGAAAGCTTTTCGATGTTAGATTGAAGAGACCTAAGCCTCATCTAGATGATAAGGTAAGAATCTTCTTTGTTATCTATCTTCTTCTACTACTTCTTCAGCTTTGTTAACTTTTTTAAATTGTTAGATAATTGTGTCATGGAATGGTCTTGTTATCTCGTCTTTCGCAAGAGCTTCGAAGATTCTTAAGGCTGAGCCTCAAGGCACCAAATACTCTTTCCCTGTGGTTAATAGTCAGGTAATGAAGCTCTACACAGCCTTACCTTTCATTCTTATTCTTATGGTTGATTTTGTTTTCTTATTCAAATCCTCATTTACAGCCTGAAGATTACTTAGAAGTTGCCAAGAAAGCAGCTTTGTTCATAAAAGAGAATCTTTATGATAAACACTCTCACAGATTACAACACAGTTACAGAAATGGACCATCTAAAGCTCCTGCCTTTTTAGACGATTATGCTTTCTTGATATCAGGTTTGCTCGATCTTTACGAGAATGGAGGTGGGATTGAATGGCTTAAATGGGTGATTGAACTTCAAGAAACACAGGTAAGTGAACTGTTTTTAGTAGCTTGATTTGTTAAAAGCTTTTGATTTTGGTTTTAAAAGTTACAAAACATTTTTAGGATGAGTTATATCTCGATCGTGAAGGAGGAGCTTACTTCAATACTCAAGGACATGACCCATCAGTTCTTCTCCGTGTTAAAGAAGATCATGATGGTGCAGAACCTTCAGGGAACTCTGTTTCTGCTATTAACCTTGTGAGATTAGCATCCATAGTCACTGGAGAAAAAGCTAACTCCTACTTAAACACAGCACAACGTCTCCTGGTAAACTAACAAAACAACTAACTCCATTACTCTTGAGATTATTGAGTCTCTTTGTTTGTTGTTTTTTTGTAGGCAGTTTTTGAACTGAGGTTAAGAGAAATGGCAGTTGCAGTGCCATTAATGTGTTGTGCTGCAGATATGATCTCTGTTCCATGGAGGAAACAAGTTGTATTGATTGGTTCAAAGTCTTCTGAAGAGCTTAGCAACATGCTTTACGCAGCTCATTCTGTATATGATCCTAATAAAACGGTGATTCATATAGATCCCTCTAAGTCTGATGAAATGGAGTTTTGGGAAGAGCATAACAATAATGTAGCTGAGATGGCTAAGAAGAATAGAAACTCAGAGAAAGTGGTGGCTCTTGTTTGTCAACACTTCACTTGTAGTCCTCCGATCTTTGACTCTGCTTCTCTCATTAGGTTACTCTCCAAGTAAAGTGAAAGGTGATTCCAAGTTTTTTAGGGTTGCTTGTGGTATAAGGAACAAGGTCAATGTCTTGTACGTAAGTAACGTAAGTTGATAAATAAATAAGATAAACCGGAATTGGCATGAGGTTTGTTTTGATTTGAAATAAACCAGACGTAGCCGGACTTGGTCAGAAACTCGAGTGTTATTCTTGTCCTAACCGGGCCTTAGTTTTATGGAGTCCCCAAGTATAGTGACTCTAAAATTAGTTATCGAGAAGGACTAAAACAAACGCTGGACCGGACCTGATTCTTGTCTATATTTCACTATACGCAAGATTGGAATAAGACCATGTAAAGTTTCTTATCTATGTTATACTCATCAAGAATCTAAATCTTGATTCATTTTAGGTGAGTACTAATGCTGTTTGGTTGTGGATGCAGAACCCAGAAGAAGGAAGTGAGGAACCGAAGCTATTAGATGCTTGTATAGTTGTATAAATCTGAAAGAGTGGATTTAGTTAATTTTGTGGTTATTCTTATTAATTCTTATGTTAATTATGAGTTTAATGACTTAAAAAGGTAAAGCCTTAAAGGAGCAAGTATAATGAAGAGTGAGAACATGCGTCTTACATTGAAATTTTTGCGTCATCTCATCATCATGAGTTACACTGACAAAAGAAAGGTCATGATTATGATGATGGAGTATAGTAAAACCATGATGATGTTAAAAAGTATTTTTAACTGACATAGTTAAAAGCATGAGTCTGACTGATATAATAGCCGTTGGCTTATGGCTGGCTCTTTAAGCCGAGCCTCTCGATACGCACGCACGCACGCGCGTGGTTATAAGTAAAAAGTAAAAACCCACTTGCTCTTGGTAAATAAAAAATGTTCACGAGACAGAACAAAACAAGTAGTAATAAATTGTTTAAAGGTTTATGTTATAACATTTTCAATATGTCACTATCTCATTTGTCTTGATTCACGAAACGCCCGTGATTTTTCATTCAAGTCTCCAACCAAAAAACGCCGTCGTTTTCTATGTCTCTAATTACGACAAAGAAACAAAGTTCGTCCCCGAATACATACACATACATAAATGGTGTTTAGTACTGCATACACATGTTACCAATTATCTGGATCCATATCTTAAAAATGATTGTTTATAATATAATTTTTAAACAAATATTAAGATCAAAATTTTTAATTTTTTTCCAAATTCACTTACTTTCTTTAAATAATAAATAAATATTCAGAAAATTCAAATCATGTTTTAAAACTTTTAATTTACCTTGAAAACTTGGATATCCATATACATAGAAGTTGATAATGTTTTTTTATTTAAATTACCAAAGCAAAGACAAGATATTTTATTTAAAAAATTTGACGTCACAATCTAGCATATCTAATCCATGTCTAGAACATAAAAAACAAAACAAAAATTGAATTCTCCCAAAAAGTAAAAGTACTGTGTACCAATCAATTTCTTTATAAGCAGGTAAAGATTTTAAATTTTGAGCCAAAAGATCCAAAAACTATACAGCTGGATCCAATCCAATGCAATGAAACATCTTAGCTGTAAAAATGGTCCATCTCAGAAGAATCATTTATATTCACTCTATTAAAGCAATTAAATACTCTGTTTTAGTGGAACCCCACTAAGTGATGCCCTCACAGTAACGGCTACATATCCCAATCTCTTCTCTCTTTAGCTCTTCTTGTTTTGAGTGATATTATTTCATCTTTACGAAGATGGTTTTTTTTGTCGATTTATAAATGTCCTAAATCACACGTCGAATCCAACGTGGCATCTTTCTTCATTGTATGCCAGCTCATACTCTCAATGACCTTAATAACCCTCTTCGTCGCCTTTATAAAGGACGACTCTTTCTTTTGTCTCCTTCATTGAGTCTAAGTGTGTGAGACTGTAGACTAAAGGGTTTAGTAAGAAAGACAAATAAAGAATAAGAAAAATGGTGGGTATGGATTGGTTCAAGTGTATTGTAGTGATACTTGTGTGTGTTAATGGTGGACCTGTTTTAGGAGCTAAGTTCGAGGAGCTTTACCGTTCAAGTTGGGCTATGGATCATTGTGTTAACGAAGGAGAAGTCACAAAACTCAAGCTTGACAATTACTCTGGTATATATATACAACATAACCTTATTCTCTCTGTTTTTTTTTTGCTCTGTTTTATTCATGGATTCTTATGGTTTTTTTTCAGGAGCTGGGTTTGAATCGAGGAGCAAGTACTTGTTTGGTAAAGTCTCTATCCAGATTAAGCTCGTAGAAGGTGATTCAGCTGGAACCGTCACTGCTTACTACGTATGAAAACTATCAACTCTATTGCTCTGTTTTCTCTTCTTACCCAGATTGATTATAATATCTCAAATCTTGAAATGTTTTTTCTTTTACAGATGTCTTCTGATGGACCAAACCACAACGAATTCGATTTTGAGTTCTTAGGGAACACTACTGGTGAGCCTTATCTAGTCCAAACAAATGTTTATGTAAATGGAGTTGGAAACAGAGAACAAAGACTCAGTCTTTGGTTCGATCCAACTAAAGAGTTTCACACTTACTCAATCCTCTGGAGTAAACGCAGTGTTGTGTAAGTTTCTCTTAAACAAAAGTCTATACCTTTTACTCAACAATGAGATTTCTTATAAACCCATTTAAACAGATTCATGGTAGATGAGACACCAATCAGAGTCCACAAGAATCTAGAAGACAAAGGTATACCATTTGCTAAAGATCAAGCTATGGGAGTTTACAGTTCAATTTGGAATGCAGATGATTGGGCAACACAAGGAGGTCTTGTTAAAACTGATTGGAGTCATGCTCCTTTTGTTGCTTCTTACAAAGAATTTCAAATCGATGCTTGTGAAGTTCCAACAACAAGTGATTTAAGTAAATGTAGTAATAGTAATGAGAAGTTTTGGTGGGATGAACCAACTGTTTCTGAGTTAAGTCTTCATCAGAATCATCAACTTATTTGGGTTAGAGCTAATCATATGATTTATGATTATTGTTTTGATGCTACTAGGTTTACTAGTACTCCTCTTGAGTGCCAACATCATCGTCATTTGTAGTTTAAAGATCATGTGGTTCTGTTTTATGTATAAATAAAATCAATTTTCATGTTTTTTAATTGGATATTAACAGAAGTTACGATATTTTAGGTAACAAACGCAGCAACTTGTTAGGGTTTGTTTTGAATGTTTCAATCAAAAGCAAATAAAAAAAACTTGATTAGTGAAGAAGATCTCTTTATAACAATGGAGACAAGATCTGTGAAACGGATGAAGAAGAAGTTTTTTATAGAAGAGATGATCAAAGTAGATATAATTAGTAACCTACCTGATCATCTTCTTCATAAGATTCTTCTCTTACTTCCTCTTAAATCCATAGCTAAAACAAGCTCTGTTTCAAAAAGATGGAGATCTCTGTTTCTCTCATTACCTGATCTTGATTTCACAACCATTAATGAATCTAAATCTTTCTCTTCTACCTCCATTTACAATATCCTTTCACTTCGTCATCATCATCATCTTCGTGACTCAAACAATCTAAGATCACTTCGTTTTCGTATACCTATCACTTTCACAATGCTCAATTCTTTGATACGTTTAGCTGTTACTCAACAAGTTCAAGAACTTGATATTAAAGTCTCTACTAAAGATTTCTTTAACTTCCCTCGTTGGATTGTGACTTCTCATAATTTAAGAGCTTTAAAGCTTAAATCATCTTACCCTGGTTTTAGATTACCTCCTTCATCATCAATCAATGGAGGTTTTCAAAAACTTACTTCACTTTCTTTATCTCTTGTGATTCTAAATAAAAAACCTTGTCTCTTAGATTTCTTCACTGATCCAAATTTTCCTCTTTTAGAAAACCTAACCCTAGAAAATTGCTTTGGTCCCAAGGAACTTAAGGTTAGTTGTTGTCTTCTCCAAGAGTTTACTCTTACGAACTTTTTCGAACTTGAGAGCTTAGATGTTTCTGGTAATAACATTCAGAAACTTAAGATTGTGAGTTGTTTCCATTTATCAGAAAAATGCTTTGTTAAGATTAACACACCAAATCTCAAAAGTTTCATATGGAATTCAAATGCAGTTACTACTAAGTTTCATTTCTTGGATAAGTTAGTTTGTCTAAGAACAGCTTTCGTTAGTGTGTTTTTGCTTCATCAAGATCTTAATTCTCAGACACTGAGATTACTAACTCTCTTGTCAGCTCTCTGTAACTCGTATAAACTACAACTTAGTAACCAATCCATTGAGGTATACAACACTTTTCTTCTTCTTCCTTTTGCTTCAAAGTTTTACTAATGTTGTCACAGATTTTGTCAAGCAAGAAGGGACTAGTAAAGAGTCATCTGCTAACGTTTCACAACATGAGAACCTTAGAACTTCAAACTCGTTTCAGCACACACAATGTTCAAACACTGTCATGTCTGTTCAAGAGCTGTCCTAAGCTAAACATACTTATCCTCAAAATTATTAATGATCGAACAAATATAAGAAGAGTAAGTTCTTGAATACAGTATCAAGCTTTTTCTCGCCTTTTCTTGGTTTTACTGATCTTTGATTTTGCTGATGTTTTTTCTACAGCAATGGAATAAAGATTTGTGGGATATGTCTAACTCAGAGATTCATTACTGGGATACTCAAGCTAATGAATTGGAATCTTTCTTAAACCACTTAGAATTTGTGGAGATTAATGGATTCTTAGAGTGTGAGAATGAAATGAGCCTCGCAATCTTTTTACTGAGATATGGCAAGGCTTTGATTAAGATGTCTCTTCGAACTAGTTTCTTATGTAGAGACTCTCTTAGAAGACAAATGATAAGGTCACAGCTAACAGGATTCTCTATGGCTTCTTCCAAAGCTAAAATCTCATTCCAATGAAAGTTTCTTTGTAATCTCTTTTGCAGGAATCAGTTTGATTAGTTATTACTGTTTCTTTTTATCTGTTTAGGACTTATGCGTATTCAGAATAAATACAGAAAAGTGAAGGCATTTGACTCAAAGCGTAAAAGTCAGCTTCAGCTCTGATTAAAGAAAGAGAGTTTTGAAACAATGTCATTACTGTTAAAAGTAGATTCACAAACATCAATAAGGTTTAAGACTGGAACAGCTTTGTCTCTGTGTCTTGTTTGTTTATTCCTCTTGATGTTTCATTTCAAACTCCAAGATCAAAATCTTGTTCTCAGACGTTTTGCTTATAGCCTTCTTCTTTATGAGAGTTGGATTGGTTCACCACATAGACTCTTTAACTCTTCTTCTAAGAGTTTATGCAAGTTTGCTTCGGTACGCCGATAAATCCATGCGTTAGCTTCCCTATCCCAGTCAAATCTAGAAGGGCCACTGCGCCACCCAAAACAATATGAATTAAGCATCAATGTGAATCTAAGATGTGGAAGCACAAAGTCAAGAGCAACAATAGACACTCATAAAAGTTTTCGTTTCTGCATAGATCATGAATACAAAAACCATTATACAGCAAAACATGATGATCCAGATGCGAAATTCATTCGATTTAGACCCTAAAGTCAGCAACTTTTAAAAGGAAAAACAAGAAACTTTACCTCACAGGTGAAGACATCCAGATTTGTCGATTAGGAGTTTGCTTATTCAATACATATGTGCCTAAAGCTCCAAGCTTAAGGGTAAGAACTTCATTCTGTTGGAAACATCACTTTATTAGATTTCGAATGATAAGAACATGAATCAATGGTGTTGAAAATGCCATAGAAAGTTTTTAACTTTACCCCATAATCAATGTCAAAACCATCAATCTGGATAGTATCACCATAATCCTGAACATAAATCATGTTGTTTCCATTAAGACATTGTAAGTAAAAACAGTATACAAGGCTGCTATTACAATCTAAAAGGAACATGTAAGAACACTAGAACTAAAAAGAAAAAAGCTTCAGCTTTAATTACCTCAATTTTCTCAAGAAGCTCATCTATTGTGAAGTTAGCTAATCTGTGAAACTCATCCTCTTGCAAAACCTTACTGTTTTTTTTCTTACCGTTAGTTCATAATTTTTCATGAATATAACGAATCAGATACAATAAAGGAGACTAATTGATTAAAGTATCACCTATAATCTATAGGAGCAGGACCTTGAGAAGAGAAGCTTCTGGTAGTAAAAGGATCATGGCGGATGCGAGATTCTATTCGAGAGAACAAATCTAACGGCTCGATGGTTTTCTTGCTTGAAGATCTTACGCCACTGCTATGAAGAAGCGTTGGAGAAAGCCTGAGAGACTTCGTCAATTTCCTTAAAAACCTTGACGCTGTAGCCATGGCTGTGTTCTTCTGTCAACAAAACTATCGACTCCTCTCTTCTTCTTATGCCCAAACTTTGGTCAAAAGGCTAGCCCAAGTCTTTTTATTTTTTTCTTTGTTATTCAATTAGGCCTCGTTAATGAGGCCTACAGTAGGCCCAAACATTTGTCTAATAAGGTCCATGTCTTTTTATATTTTTATTTGTTATACAATCAAGCCTTCATGAGGCCTAAAACAGGCCCAAACGTTGTTCTAACAAGGCTCAAGTCTTTTTATTTTTTCTTTGTTATCCGATTAGGCCTTCGATTAGACCTACATAGGCCCACACTTTGGTATACTCGGTTCAAGTCTTTCTGATGCTCCGGTTTAAATAATAACCGGTCGGGTTCTCAAGAGATTTGTCATTGTGTGCAAGAGTAGTTTTTCTTACAATCAGAATTTTGAACAATAAAACAAAAACTGAGTTTTTGGGGCTGATTAGGTTTTTTCCGTTCAATCCTTCTCTGAGAATTACGATTTGGCTATGCACTCAGGTGAAATTCGTTTCTTCCTCTCTTTTTTTCAATGTTTGGATATTTCTGCGTTTTCTTCTTGTTTCCTGTGATGCTTACGTGAGAGAATAGTTTTTACAAGGATCCTGAGTTTGTGATCCTGAAGTCAACCATGGCATTTGAAAATTTGAGATTTGGGTTGATCAAATATGGTTTACATGTCCACCATTTACAGATGAAATCATGGTACTGTTTTTTTTAATTTGTAAGTGTTGTTTCTTTTTATAGATTCAGGTGAGGCGCTTGGTGATGGCGATAAAGCCTCCACAGAAAACAACAAAAAGCGAAAGCTTAAGACTCCTACTCAAATCATGGCACTTGAGAATTTCTACAATGGTAATATTTATGACGTTTATTTGCATATATTACTCTATGCTAAGTTGTATATGTTTTACAAGTATGGTTTGATTGTTTTTTTCTACAGAACATAAGTATCCAAGTGAAGAAATGAAAGCCAAGTTAGCAGATGAAATAGGATTAACTGAGAAGCAAGTTTCTGGTTGGTTTTGCCATAGAAGGTTAAAAGACAAACGTTCTGTAAAAGAAGATGGGAATGCCATAGGGAGCCAAGATCGGTCTAGTGTTGTTCTTCAGGATCGTGGAAGTGGTCTTCGACAAGATTCATGTGGTAGCACTAAGCAAATAGATTATTGTAACCCAAAGCCTAGAGAAGTTGAAAGTCAAAGGGTTTTCGGTGATGGTGAAGACAGTACATCTTCTGAACGTAGCTCATCATTACATAAGAATCTTGTTTCTAGCAAAGGTGGAATCCGAGATGTTGAAAGTTCTAGATATGTTGCACATAATGATGTAATCCAGCATCCTCAGGTTATGAGAAACTATGGGCATAATAAGCCTACGGGTTACTTGAAACTGAAGGGAGAGAGTGAGAATGTTGCTATCACTGTTGTAAAGAGACAATTAGGAAGACAATATCAAGCGGATGGTCCACCTCTAGGGCTTGACTTTGATCCCCTTCCTCCTGGTGCTTTTGAGCCTCAGACTCATGCTATAGTTCAAGGTGAGTTATGATAAAATGTTTTGACTTTACCTTTAATCTTTAGGTTAATGATGTTATGAGTATTGAGCTCGTCGTGTGTCAGATTGTGAATGCCTTTACTACATGTCCAATTGGATTTGATTGCTTTTTTTTCTATCAATTGTTTTGTCAGAACCAATCTATGTTGGGAATCAAAGACGGTCTCAACCTCCTTATTTTACTGGAACTAGAAAGAGCTTTAATCCTAGTCCTGTAAGTGAACTATCTCTAGTTTGTTTTCTCTAAGTTATTCGTGTTTTACTCTAATCTTTTTTTTTATCACTATCTTTATAGAGCTATGAATTGGCTCGTAAATCAAAGATGCATTCGCGAGATTCAGATTCGGAGGATGATGATGATAATGGTGATGATGAAGAAGACAACATAATGGTTGGAATGGAGCCTGGTCTAAGAGCTAAAAAGAGCTTTGAAGAACGAAGATTGAAATCCCCTTCTCTCAGTTTCTCTAATTCAGTCCCTAACCACAAACCGTTTAAAGAGCCATTCAAAGGTTTACAACGAGAAATCCCTGTAACTAACAGCAATAAGAGTCGGATAAGCTCCAAAACTTGGGCTGAAGGTTCAAGAAACAATCTGATTGCCAACACTGAAACCAATCAAACTCATGATTATGAAAAAAGTATATTCAATGGTGGACACAAGACTGGATATCTCACTAAATCTTCAAAGCTATTACCTCCAAGCAGAAGCCGATCTCCTGACTCTATGGATAGAGGTCCATCTTCTGGGACGGTAAAGATTGTTCCAAAACTTCCATCTCTTTAGATTCCTTTCTTGTTCATTTATGGATATATGATCTGTGTTTTGTGTCTATATCTTCTTTTGAAGGCGGTAAAGTATCATGGAGAGATGAATCAAATGAAAACTCATAGAGAAAAACTTCATTCGACTGATGAACCACCGGTGAGTATGATAGTTAACAAGCTTAAAGATTTTGATATTTTTATGTTATGGTTACAGTGTTTTGGAGGCTCTACTATGTTCTTGCTCTGACCTGTATCGCTTGTTCATAGGTTGATAAACGAGTGAAACATGGCTCTGACCTTCAACAAGTATATGCACCAAAATCATCATATAGCGAGATTCATGAACAAAAAGACCAGATAAATCGGTTAGTAACTAACCATTGTAATATAATTTCTTGTCCTAAAGAGAGATCAAATAAGTTAACTGTGATCATACTATGATTGTAGGTCTGGTTTGGAATTAAACTCTAGTTTCAGCGGAGATGAGACAGCAGAATCTAGCTCTTCTTCTATGGATTAAGTTAAGGTACAAAAGAAGATTAGAAAATTTCCGGTTTGAATATGTATATGATGAAACCGGTTTAGGATATGAAAAAGGTACATCATGTAATTGGTAAATGTTAGTGACCAAAGTATGAGAAACAGATTGTGTAATGGCCTATTGTTTTTGATTAGCCGGTTATTTGAATTTGTTTAATAAGGTGGTTTGGTTCAGCGAGACAAATTGAAAAATTAGCGTTTGTTAAGCCCAGTTATTAAATAGTAAAAAGTAAGGCCCATATGTTAAAAGTCAAATTAGGCCCAATTTTGTTTGATTTAACCGGTTAAATACGTAAAAGATGGTCCGGTTTATTTATGTGTGTGTAGGAGTTTCCGTCAAAGTATGTGTGGTGCAATTTTGATTTAGCCAAAAAAGGTTAGCGTCGGCTTTGCTTCAAAGTCTCTCTCCATAGAAATTTTTGATTTTTTCTTTCAAATAATATTTGAATAAGTTCGCTTGATTTCAAATCTGGATTCTGTTCTCTGGTCACAATCCTTAATCCTCTTCTGGTGAGAATCTCTTTATTTCTTATTATTCGTCTTTCTCCAGATTCCACTGTTCTTCGATTCTGTGTTTCGTCTCAGCGAGTTTTCGTGTTTTAATGGCTACTTTTGTCACTCTTTTATTTCCGTTTTCGAATAAAATTGTTATTATCGTGTCGTGGTATTGATTCTGATTCGAATTTGATATGGTAGTTTATGAAAAATGATTATTTCTCTTTATTGTACAAATTTGGTTTAATTAGGTGAGCAATAAAATTGGGAACTACGAGAGTGGGCTTTGTTAAGCACAAAACAATCGTTCTTCACTCTGGCCGCTTCTGCAAAGACGTCTGCTTCTCGCACCTCTGCCCATGTGTGGTGTGGCCTTGAACCGGTGACTTCACTTTGTATTCCAAGGATTTCTCTTGCTTCTCTAGTTTTGAGGCTTCGTCGTGTTTCAGAGGGTCTTACCCTTGATTACGGCTAATATTTGTTACACCACATGAACCTTTACACCTTATAATTAAAAAAAAAGTGATCTTATTGTTTGTTGTTGTGGTTGTAATTAGAAGAACAGATTCTCTGTAATTTGTTTTATAGTTTCCTTTGTTGTATTAGTTTGTGATGTAGTCGATGTAATTGAGTTTTGACACAATGGTTAGGTTTTCATGCTTCAATGCTCACACCCATCGCCATAAATCTAAGGTAAGTTCAAACCATTATTGCTTCTTTGTCTTTAGAATGGTTCTTTTACATTCTCTATGCAATATTCTTTTGTCCCATAAGAGGCTTTTGTTATGCTGTTGTGATGTAGATATCTCGTGAAGGGGTTTCAGAACGACTGATCAGAGAAGATGCGTCTAAATCAAAAGGATTGAGCTCATTCATATTTGGAAGAAACATTGCTTCTGTTTGTGGAAACAGCAAACCAGCTGGCTCTACCGCTGTTCAGCGTGTCTGGAAGTCTGAGGAAATTAAGCCCAGTGGCTTTCTTCTTGAGCATGATATTGGGATGCATCAGCTACCGCATCTCAAGAAAAGTCAATCTCATGGAAATGAACTATACTTGGATGGGAGGGATGCCACAGATAATGGAACAGATCGGGTTACTTCTCCAAATTCTGTTGAACATGGTGGTCCTCTCGTGGCAGGCAGAGGTAAGCGTGTAGAAGGAAGTTCTAATCTGTATCAGAAAGCTCCTCCAGCTTCAGTTTCTGCTTACCAGGGTTCAGATCAAGCACTCTATGGGTCTATTTTCTCGGTTGGAGATCTTCACCATACTGATAAAGACAGCTGTCAGCTCGATGATACCTCCTTATCTGGTGAACAGATAGACAACTTTAACAACCAAACGCCTCATGGTTCACCTTTGATGGTGAGGTCGAACTCAATGCCTAATATTGCTGACTCTGCATCTGGGAAATCGTCACCTTTGAAACATTCTTCTCACCACTCTAGGTCTTCTGATGACCTTCGTGCTCTGGAGATGCGCCAAACTGATACATATGTCCATGAGACTGATGAAGAGGTGAAGCAAGAGCAAGATCAAGATCAAGATTGGGACTATAATGTGCATAAATCTGGAGATATCAACGAGGAAGAAAATCTTGTGGAAGACGGATATGATGATACATATGAGTACTCTTCCTTGGCAAAAGATTGGATAGTACCACCTACAGATGAGCTAAAATTAACAAATTTCCTTGAAGGGAATACATCAAACCAGCAAGAAGAGTTTCCAGGGAAGGATTTAAAATTCAAACGCATTGAAGATTGGGTCAATGACCTTCAGCATGTAAACTTGTCTGAGGAAGCTGATGAAATAACAGGGTATGTTGATGAGTTGCCAAGCGATCCCGTCGTGTTGAATGAGCCAACAACAGCTTCTTCTAAAGTAGATGTCATCAAGCTAACTCCAGGAATGGAAGCTGCAAAGAAGTATATATCCTCTCTAAATGCTTCTGCAACCACAGCCCAGCTGGTTAGTCATGGTCTGGTTGTGATACCATTCCTCAGTGCATTTGTTGGTCTGAGAGTTCTCAATCTCTCAGGGAATGCAATAGGTAAAGCTACATTGCCCCTTCTTACTAATCTTCTACATACATTGATAGCTTTTGTTTCGTCTATTTTTACTGGTCTTGATACATTTTCCAGTTAGGATAACTGCTGGTGCTCTTCCTCGAGGACTACATGCATTGAATTTGTCAAAGAACAGTATCTCGGTGATTGAGGGTCTACGTGAACTCACTCGACTTCGAGTATTGGATTTGAGTTACAACCGAATACTGAGACTTGGGCATGGTAGGCCTGAACTTTGCTTATCTACATGCTTTAGTTATATGTGAAAACCATGTTTGATGTATTTTTCTTTTCTCTTCTTGACTTAGGTCTAGCCTCATGCTCCTCTCTGAAAGAACTATACCTAGCTGGGAACAAAATCAGTGAAATCGAGGGTCTTCATCGTCTCTTGAAATTGACAGTCTTGGATCTTCGCTTCAATAAGTTTTCAACCACCAAATCTCTCGGCCAGCTCGCAGCAAATTACAATTCTCTTCAGGCTATAAGCTTGGAAGGTAACCCTGCACAGAAGAATGTTGGTGATGAACAACTGAGAAAGTACCTTTTAGGACTCCTACCAAATTTGGTATACTATAACAGACAAGGCACTAAAGATGCTCGGCTAGGGACAAGCACACATCAATTGGATCGAGGTCTCAGATCAGAGATCAAAAACAGTAGCAGGAAGAGTAGCCATGGTGCATCTAGTTCTCACAAACCTGGATCATCCACAGCTCGTAAATCACCGGCTTTGCCGAAACGGTCTAAAGAGAGAAGTAGCCGTCTTCCACCTGTGGGACACAAACTACCTCCAACTGCTTATGAGAACTATCACGTTGCTACTGGTGATAGATTGTCTAGTCTGAGATCAGAGCTCTCTATGCGAAGAAGTCGAAGTGAAGGAACTCTTGGACCTATCTAATCTCTCTCTCTCACACACACACACATTACCTGCGATCTCTATTGCGAGGTACAATAAAAGATGGCTATATATATACTCTCTTAAACCTTTGTTCATCTTTGTGTTTTATTGTTGTGCATTACAAATTTACATTAGAAGCTTTGAATCTTGCTTCTCAATAATGTTTGAAACTGTAAACCATGTTATATTGCAAACACACCTTGAATATCTTGTTTGTCTTCTTGATGCAGAATGTGATTCTATTAATGAGCCGTTAATGGGCTGTTAATGGGCTGTTAATGGGCCTAGTGTGAGTTAGTACAAGTGATTGATGACAGTAAGAACAAAAGAAATTGAATGATTCAAAACGGTAAAGTGGTCCAAAGAGTATGATATTGCTTGCCTGCAACAAAGATTCTGGCAACTGGATCCATATAACTCTTGATAACGAAGTCTCATAAGACAAAATCTTATTCAAAGTTTTAACTCGTGACCACATTTGTTCATATATATATAAAACCATTAAGTTACATACATATAATAATAAAAGCAATATATTTATTGATTATTTGAATATTCTTCCTCAAGTGAAACAACTTAACTACACACAAACCAAAACTGTAAATACATAACATGACAGATACATAACATGGCTTATTTTGAATGGAGAAAATTAAAGTAGAAGCAAGCAAGTGTCATTTTCATAAGGGGACCAGAACTGGTTTGAAGTAGCTAAGTAATTGAATCAGTTTGAGATTATGTCTTGTCTCTTTAAACTTAACATCAACGAGTACAAGTTTTTCTTCTCTTTGGTGAAGAAGAAGCTGTGATTGTAATGCTCTTATCGTTGCTTTCACAGCTCGAGAATTGCTGATCAAGAACATTAACAACAGTCTCATTGCTTACTTCATTATCTTCAACTATATCTCTTTCTTGTATTGCTTTGTAACACTTCATTAACTCATCCTACAACCATGTTTAACAATGGTTAATGAAAAAAGCTTGGCTTAAGATCATTTACTGAAACTTTACCTTATTTACATATGTGCATGAACAGATTTTGTTACTGAAACATTGAAACTGAAGAGGACAAAGCTCAAAAGAAGCAAAGAGAAGAGAAGCTCCTGCGATCACTGATGGTTTAAACTCTAGGAACTTGATATCTAACAACAGTAACAAAAAAAAGATATTAAGATAATTAAAGCCAAAACATTTTTGATTGTGAATGAAGAAAACTTTGTCGATTATTTTACCATGTTGAAGATTAAAAGTAAGATCAATAGCTTGAGATTGAAGTGAATGTTTTAGTAAAGTATCTTCATTAAGCTCAAAGAGACTCATGAAAAAGGCGAAAAATGAGAAAGGAGTAACAGAACGCATTCGCCATTTTAGAGCTCCTAAAATCAAATTCTCCATTCTCTCTATCATTTGAGCATCATAAAACTCACCTTCCATCTGAAAAAAAATTCAGTATTAGTTAAATTTAACACATTTTAAAACATTCTAAGGTCGCGTGTTCGAGTCACGATCCTATGAATTTAACACGATGTGAGTCCAACTTTACCGGAAGATTAGAAACAGATATATCTGGCTTTCTCATTTTGGCAGATAAAGAAACACAAGAAAGAGAGATAAGCTTGAGAATCCATGGCTTTGATTGCTGTTAACAAAACCAGTATATTAATTTAGTCAACTCTCAGATGAAACAAACGAACAGAGAAATAATTTAGTCAACTGTATTGAGATTCTGTTTTTTTTTATTACCAGCATTTCTTCTTCACTAGACAAGAACCTGTCTAAATAATTCACTGCAAGATACGTAAGAGATTGATCGTTGAATCTTCTTGAATACTACAATTTCGTTTAAAAAAAAGTTTAGTTTTTTCGTTAATAAGAACTAAAACCCAGAATTTTTTCTTCAGAATTTTGGGAAAAAAGTTATAAAAAAGACCTGAAAGATTGAAGAAATGGCATGGTTACGATTAGAGAGAAGAAAAGGAGAAGACTTGAGAGTATGGAAGTAATGAGAAGAAGGCATGTGTTGAAACTCAATGAGGAAGAGAGTGTTTGGTAAGGTTTGATCATTTGTTGTGTTGTTATTGTGGATAGAAGAAGAATGTGAAAGAGGATGTTCGAGATTAAACTCCATTGATTTTTGATTGAGAGTTTTTTTCTCTCAAAGCTTACTTCTTTAGTGAATTGGTGTTTTAGAAGAAGATGAAGAAGAGAAGAGAGAGACATAAAGACATTAAAAGAGAGGAGTTGTCTTTATTGTGTATGTGAGAGACAGTCAGAGTGGGGTTTTGGTCTTTTGAGGTATTACTCATTTTATCTATTATAGTTATGATATTATTATCTAATTATTAATTATTTATGATCTCTATAATCACTTGTTATTTTCTCATTAATAATTTAATACTACTTGGTAATTTCTCATTAATATTTTAATACTAATACTATATCAAAGATCAATCACATTACATGTTATTTGTTAAATTCTTTTTTATAGAGTTTATTATACTAGTTTGTAATGAAACTATATGAATTCAAACATCATTTATGTAATACGCTTAATGATTTAGTAAGTTATTTATTTCCAAATAGTTTCCATATTTTTTTATTTAAATCACATTTCAGTATAAATATAAAACCAACTTGAATTTTTTAATTTTTTTGGTAAAATTTAAATCATTCAAAAGAATAACATGCTTCACAAGAGACAACTACTACTGTTTAAAATATGATAATAACAAAAAAATGTTATTAACCAAATTACATAGGTTGGTAGTAATTAATAAAGCATATATTGTGTATTAATGTTGTATTTAACCATTACAAGATATTAAGATTCTTTCACTTTGGAATCTTGTCCTAACAGTTAAAAACATTAGTTAACTTTAAAAATCTTATTAGTCATCATCATATATACATTGTTAATTAAGTTGTGTGACAGCTTAGTTTCGTTGTCCATAAGTCTTTGTACTAACCTTTTGTTAGGTTTTGAATTTGCCGATGTTATTAATTATATATTCACATAATTTATAAGTTATGAAGTCAATAAAGAAAACTAAGAAGTCAATGAACAAACTGCCATATGAATACGCCATTTGAACAAACTTCGTTTTTTTTCTTTGATCTTTTAATGTCAAAGCCTGACTATATAGTTTATATTTATGGAAAAAAAAACATTTGAAAATCAATATATATATAATGAGAAAAAGCATTATGCATGTAACGTAAGAAAAAACAAGAAAAGCTTGTTGTTATAGTAATATATATGTTAATAGAGAAGAGATATAATATATATATATGAGAAATAATATTCATGAAATAATTGAAAGTTAGTAAATATCCAAAGTTTGTTGAGCAATGAATATAACACCCAAATTCTCAAGAGTCACCTACT
>KE158463.1:3095-40871 GCA_000411055.1 Leavenworthia alabamica | reverse complement strand
TTTTTTTTTTTTTTTTACTTTCCTCCATATATTATGTAAATTTTTAAATCTTTATTATTAGTTTCTAACTCTCTACTATATATATATTGTGAAAGGACTCAGTCTAACTCTCTATAATTCTAAGTAAGTGGTCAACAATTTGGTAATCTAGATAATAATGGATTTTGTCAATGCACTAAGAGATTGTTTTTGGTAAATTCACAACAATACTATATGTTTCTTGGATTATATATAGATTTAACTAATTTTACGTAGATTTAGAACATAATAAAAAATATGTTTTACCTTTATGAATATATTATATAAAAAATATTGATAAATTCATTAAAACAATAAAAATAGAAACATAACTTTTTCAAATTATTTATCTATAAACCGTTAAAACGACACTTATTAAAAAAATCAAACCTAAAATGACACTTAATTAAAATAGGAGAGACTATAAACACCAAATTTATAGATTAACATTCTAGAGAATTAACAAAAATAAAAACAGCCAAATACAATTCAAATTCAATGCAGCTAAAATGTGTGTTCATGTAGTTGTAACGTTTTGTGGAATAGAGTGAGATGATCCACGACCAAATCATGACACTGTATCAACAATTTTAATTACATGACTAACAAATTAATATAACTTATACATATCACATTTCAAGAAAGACGTGTCAACAAATAAATTGATTTATCATTGGAAACCTTTATATAGATCGGAGAGATCTTTGCATTGACCGGTCATCTAATAACCACAAGGATTCATCATGATCAATGTATAATAATTAAATTAGAAATATTAAACTTAATGCAAATATATCTAGAGTTATTACCAAATGTATAAAGCAAGATAAGTGATTTGTTTTATATGTTTATTATAGTTATGAATAATTGAATCCGATGAGTTTTGTAATTTCACGTGGAATCCAAAGCTGAGACATGCATATAATAAAAATTAAATTTTGGTAACGGAGATTATAAGTCATTTATAATTAATTATAAAAAATTGACTATTGGATTGGTTTGCTAAATTCAAGATTATTAGTTTAGCTTTTGTCGGTTAACAGCTTCGGTTATATCTATTATATAGTCTATATATATAATTAATTATCGTTTTTGTTAAAACTCGAATTATGATTTAAGGATTGTAATTATATACATGTGTCATGTGTGGAATAATACAATTTAACAATTTATATAATATTTATATAAAGCATTGGAGGTGCTTTTAATTTATCTTTTTTAATTTATCTATTTAATACTATGAAAAAGATAAAAGTGGAACAGACGAATATTTAGAAGAAGCCTTAGAAACTTTATAATGAGCTCATTTCTTTAATTTGCCTTGGGGTGCCTTGCTTCACCATTGCGCCATCTTTATATATTATATAGTTGTAAACTTATATATTTAAATTATTATTCATCATTATTTATGCATACTATCCTAATTATAAACTTTATATGAGTTCTATTATTATGTTTTTAATCATATTTTGATAGAAAATAAAAAAACCATATCTAAATATTTTGAAAGTTTAACATATACGATGATCTGATATGTTTATATTATAAATTTACAATTATCATATGATTTTTGGAAACACCAAATAAAAAGTATTTGTTAATGGAGGTAAACGACAAAGTATAAGTTAATTATAAATTTGACATATTTTAATAGAATCAGCATGCTCTTTTAATAACATATTTTAATATCATCCTAAATTTCGAAATTTTAACACTTTTAAGGTGTGCTTAATCCAAGAAAAAACACATGAAATACAGTTTATAAGAACTTTAAATAATTTTTAAAAATATATGAACTTCAAATAACTCTAAGTTACGATATATATGATAAAAAACTACTACTCTTATCAAGTATAAACTTTTATTATAATTTTACATTTAAAATCGAATTTTCAAGGTTGGAGATATGATGCATTGATAGAAAGAAGAAAACAAAGATATGATGCATTGGATAAAGGTAAAGCTAGCCTATAAAAGCACTCCCACAACTATGTTTATTTTCATTTCTTTTTTTTTATAACATTAATGTATCTTTATTTTTTTCGTGAAAAAATATAAATTAAAAAGAAGAAATTTATTATATGACCATATCGATAATCAAAGTGATATAGCATGTAAGAAACTATAATCTCAACATATGCTTAGATTAGTAATAACAGGCAAAACACATCGGATCATATGATAATATATTTTTTAATATTTACGTGTTTTATTAATAATGTGAAACTAATTAGCTAATTTATGAAGAAAAATTTGCATTGGGGATTATCGATTTTAAATTAAATAAGAGAACAAAAAAAAAAAGAGAAAGCAAAAAGACACACATGCAAGCACGTGATGAGTGCATGTCTCTCAAGAGTCTCACGCCATGCACATTTCATCATATCATTTTAATTTGCTTCGTTGACTATATATATATTTTTCGAAACCATATAAATACTATACTATATATTTTGATAACGATCAATACATATATTTTAAATGGCATAGCCTTATAGGCTGAAATGATTTATATCAACCCATTAAGAAGGCCCATTTGTTAGTTAGATTTATTGTACAAAATTTGGTAGCTAATAATAATCCATTAGGCCTCTTAAATGGGCCGTAAAAAGCCCATTAAAGATTACGTTATCAAGAAATCCAAAATTATGTGGCTAATGTGTAAGCAGAGGTTTATCCGATTCTATCCAGTGGTCGTTAAAGCTCTCTGTGTAATCCTATTTGTCATCCTTTAAAGCTCCTCACCAAATTCTCTTCAAGCTTTCGATGACTACATCAATGGCGTCTTCTTCCCTTTCACCTGCTACTCAGGTTCACTCTTTGATCATTCAAATTGAAAACTAATCTCTTTATTGTTTCATAGGTTTCTGATCAATAGAACAATCGGGTTATGAATTACCAGCTTCATGTAAGATTTTGAGTAATTGGGTTTTGAAAAGCTTTTGTTTTCTTTTTGTTGGGTGTAGCTAAGTTCGAGCAGAAGCACTATGTTGGCGATGTCGCGTGGGTTGTTTGTGAAGCCAGTGAAGACGAATCATCAAATGGTGAGAAAGGAGAAGAATGGATTGAGAATTGCTTGTCAAGCTACAAGTATTCCAGCAGACAGAGTTCCAGATATGGAAAAAAGGAAGCTTTTGAATCTTCTTCTTGTTGGAGCTCTTTCTCTTCCTACTGGCTACATGCTTGTTCCTTACGGCTCCTTCTTTGTTCCTCCTGGGTCAGATTCATTTTACTCTCTTCTCTATCTTGATTACTCTCTTATGTTTTGTTTTGGTAAACTCATTTAACTCACAACGAGTTTTGCTTTCTGTTTAACAACATTGATTGCATTAGGTAGATAATCTAGAGACTCTTGCTATTGTGTTTTGTTTTGATGAAGTTTGAATTTTCTCTGGTGTGTTGTTACTTGTTAGCATTTAGTTTTGATTCAATCCAATATGTAGTATTATGAGATCAATGAGACTTGATATAGTTTTATTTTGATCTCAATCTCTACGTTTCTCTGTAGATCCGGAGGTGGAGGTGGTGGTACTCCAGCCAAAGATGCACTTGGAAATGATGTAATTGCAGCAGACTGGCTTAACAATCATGGTGCAGGTGACCGAACCCTGACCCAAGGATTAAAGGTAAGAAGATGAACAAGTTATTTACACTAGTTTAAGCTCTCAATATAATGTTCTTGTCTGAGTTGTCTCAATTGATGATGATTTTTTATGGTATAGGGAGATCCAACTTACCTAGTTGTGGAGAACGACAAGACTTTAGCAACATATGGTATCAACGCAGTGTGCACTCATCTTGGATGTGTTGTGCCATGGAACAAAGCTGAGAACAAGTTTCTATGTCCTTGTCATGGATCTCAATACAATGCTCAAGGCAGAGTTGTTAGAGGTCCAGCGCCATTGGTAAGTCAAAAATAACATTACAAACTCTTTCTCACTCACTTGAATGTGAAGTTTTCTAAAGTAAAACTTAAATTTTGATGGAACAGTCACTAGCATTGGCTCATGCGGATGTAGATGATGGTGGGAAAGTTATATTTGTTCCATGGGTTGAAACTGACTTCAGGACTGGTGATGCTCCTTGGTGGTCTTAAAACTCTTTTGAGAGTTCTTCTTTTGTGTTATAAACTTGTTTGAATGGTTCTTATAATGTGATAAAAGCTTTCTGTAATCATACATTTTCCTGGCATTACTCTGTGAATTCTTGAGTTTTATATTAATATTATGTTAATTCACTTCCCAAATTGCTTTGTTTAATTTCAGTTTTTTTACAATGTAAGGTGTAACTGGATTAGGTTTGTTGACAATGACAAAGTGTAGGTGTGGGTGTTTATAGTCTTCAGATAAATAAGTCACTGTAAGAAGTTGGATAACAAAAGGCCCGTATAGCTCAGTGGTAGAGCGTCAGTCTTGTAAACTGAAGGTCCGTAGTTCGATCCTGCGTGTGGGCATTTTTATTAATTATTCACTGCTATATCTAGTTATTTACTCAAGTTTATAACACCTTTAATTTTATTCATTTTATCACGAATATTGTAATTTTACTAGCCATTTTCTTTTTATCCACAAGAGCACACAATACATAATCTCCCAAAGCTTTTGACTTCAAAATAAATATTGTTCTGTTGCCATATTATTATCGTCGTCTTCAAAATAAATTTAAAGAGTTCACAGAGATGGAAGAACAACATAGTTTAGACAAGCAGACAAGTATCAGTTGTTCACCACTACTAAGGGGATATACCTATACCGAATAAATAAGCCAGTTAAGTGTCAAAAGATATATAACTATGGCAATGAAAAATATAACTTAATGAAGTTTTTAACTTTTTATGGAGACTTGCGGGAAAGTATTATACTCTTATAAAAGTCTTACTTAAATTATTTAAGCTTAAATATTATTAAATAAAATAAATTTTTGCAACAAATTACTAATATTTTTTCATTTCAGAGTCTCTCCATAAAACTAAAATGAAATTTGACCCAAATTAAAAAAATATACGAAGACACCACAGATCCATAAACTAAACCAACACAAACAAAAAAGGCGAAGCCCAAAAACAAGCAAAAAACAATAACTTGGTTAACGTACAAAAGGGGAAAACACTAATCGAATCACAACTGTTGCCGAAAGGAAAGATAACCTCCGCTGGATGCCACAGGCACATACAACCGCTTACGAGTAGTTCTGAAGATGGCTGAAAGAATACGAAGACAACAAACTGTAGCGGGGCAAAGAAAACGCAGATAAGAAAGAGAGGCGTCACCGACCACAAGCAGAACTCTTTGCCACAAAGAGTAGTTTTAAAACTACCAATATCGGAACTCAAAAGAGGCCATGAATGTACAACTTCCTTCTCCTACACAAAACCTTACAGAAAAATATAGCCTATACAATTTTTATATGGATTACTTGTATTGGGTATTTAGACAGCGAGTGTAGTATACTTGAGCTTACCAAATTGAATTGTATATAAGAACATTCACAGAAAATAAAAAACAAAAACTTAATTTAAAAAAATATTAAAGCCTCAGTTAAATCCATAAACTTCATAGAAATTGCAGTTTCTGCCAAGGGGTTCTCCCTGAAAACAGGGTCTCAGCTCCACTGCACCTCGCAAGATTGGATTATATCATCATCGGCAACAATAACACTTAAATTTTACAAAAAATAATGGCTCAGATTTATATACAGCTTCTTCTATCAAGAATTTTCTGAAGCAGAACTGGCGTAAAGCTGTTAGATTTAATCATCAATGCCCATAAAAACATAAAACCAAAAAATCAAAGAGGCTCATATTAAGTAATTCAACCATTGTTTTCCGTATCTACTTCATAGACCAAAATCTCAGAAGCGCGGATAATTTTGTAATCATAGCCAAATAAACATAATCTTATAAAATCTAGACATTACTTTGACACAGTTAAGCCGGATTTATAAAATAAAGACAGAACTGCAACACGAATGTCACCAATCTAGCAGGAGCTTTGGGGCTTAATTCCTCATTCTATTATATAAATCAGATTAGCCCGGGAGGCTCCTGCGAAAACTTAACTCCAAAAGATTACTAACGAAGAACCCTAATTTTACAATCAATATAGTTAGAGGAAGAGATGATTGTGTATATACAAGTTACACGCACCTCTTATTTATATAGATAGAGAGCATGCGTCTGATGAAAAGCCCTAGCCCTAACACCGTCATTAAATTGTCGAAACTACCCCCGTTATTTGATTTTCTATACAAAGCCCAATGGCTATTAACTCGGTTTTATTAAAAGCCCAATATTGTACTTAATGTCCACACTTAAACCGACCTAAAAGTCATGAAGTAGCTAGCTTCATATTTCTTGCACGTAAAGCTACGTTGTCTCCTTTTTTCTTTTTTAATTTTTGATTTTTTTTTCTTAAATCGAAACCTAGAAGGTTGTCGCCGGAGAGGAAATGATGCAGGGTTTAGCGGCGACTACTAACCGTAGCTCTCTTACCTTCCTCGTTCCCAGGTTGCTTAATCAACTCACTTATTTCGGAGTTTCTTATTCTATTGATGATTTGTGTTTATTTTTTAATTATTCGATTTGCTTTGAATATTCAATTTCGATTAGTTTTGTAGGTTTATAATATTGCTTTGAGATTTAAGTCCCAAGGTTATAATCTCTAAAAGAGTCTTTTTGATGTTGTTCATCTCTTGCATATGCCCTTCTTAGATGCTTTCACATAGATTTGTGTTGTGTTTACACTTTTTGTTGATCATCATTGATTTATAAACCAGGAAGCATAGTTCAGTTCTTGTGAATCAAAGGGTGTGTTTCCCCAATGTTGATTCATCCTCAAAAGTAAAATTTTCAGCTAGCTCAATTTCATTGACATGTCCCCAAGAGATTTCTCCTCTTTCAGGTATTATTTGGATCTAAGTTTACTCCTTTCAACCAAATCTTATCATTATTCTACAAAAAAAATAGGACTTTGTTAAAACTGTTTGTTATATAAGCTTTTCCACAGCTTGTTCCTTTGCTTTGTTGATTGAACTGATCCTAAGTGTTAAATTATACAGCAACAACAACATCTTCTAACCAGCTCTTTGCTCATGGCTTGCCACCTTTAGCTCCTGGTTTGAGAAAGCACAGGAGACCCATAGAGCCTGCAAGAGCTTTTAAAGATGACTTCTTTAAAATCAAACTGCCTAAAATTGCAGAGAGACCTGAATGGTGGTGGAGAACATTGGCTTGTGTTCCTTATTTGATATCTCTACAAATATCTGATGTTGGGTTCTATGTCCAACCGTTTCTAGAGAAGCACGACGCCATTGGAGACATGATTTATTTCATCCCTGGTGCGATAAACAGATGGCCGACCTGGTTCTTCATGGTCTACTGCTACTTGGGTTATTTGTGGGTGGTAAAGAACAAAGATCTTCCTCATTACTTGAGGTTTCACATGATGATGGGTATGCTTCTTGAAACAGCTCTTCAGATCATATGGTGCACAAGCAATTTCTTCCCTCTGATTCATTTCAAAGGAAGGTTTGGGATGTATTATTGGATGGCCATTGGATTCACCTACATCTGTCTTCTTCTTGAATGTATACGATGCGCTCTCGCTGGAGTCTATGCTCAGATTCCTTTCATGACCGATGCTGCTTCCATTCACACCCTCTTCAACTTGGGAGGTTTTCAGAGACCACTTAAATGAAAGGTCTTTGGTTTTCAGGTGTTGGTCCTTTTCTCTAGAGGAGGTTTGTTGTGTCTTATCTCAAGTCTACTCTTATGTAAAATTCAGTCTTTTAGCTTTGTTTTAGAGTCTCATTCATGTGTAAAACAGAACTCTCTATGAGTGTAGCTTAAATCAATGTTTTAAATGCTGAATAATCCAATAAGACTTGTCCTTGATTTCAATAGCTTGGTTTAGTCCATATTGATAAACCTAACCACCGGTTTAACTACATTGAAATTTATGAGTCCAGTGGACTCCATCTGGTTATGGATTAAGTGGGCTCCATGTTTCAACAAAACTTATAAAATGGTAGTTAATGGTTATCACGTCTCTGCAACATGGTACCAACCAAATAATTACATTCCATCTTATTCTTAACAAAGTCTTTAAACCTTTGACTGATTCTAAACACAGCTCATAAAATGTCTATTTAGTATTTGACATGTTTGGTTTCCGACAGCTCTTAAAGGTTTCTTTAGCTTCATGTCAACTATCTAACTCACCCTTTAATGTTCCCTTGCCTAGACATTTTTCTCTAAATTTCTTGATCGTTCGCCATGAACGACCTAATCTCAAGCTCGTTCAAGAAATACACAGACTTAAACGAACAAGTCCAACGAGATGACATCGAATCTCAAAACATATCTCTTGATTCAGGCAACCTCGATGAGTTCTTTGGATACGTTGAGAGTGTTAAAGATGACATGAAAGCTGTTGAAGACATTCATAAACGTCTCCAAGATGCTCATGAAGAGTCCAAGACTTTACATGATTCTAAAGCGGTTAAAAAGCTACGTGCTCGTATGGATTCAAGTGTTACAGAGGTCTTGAAACGTGTCAAGATGATAAAGTCAAAACTTGTGGCTTTAGAGAAATCAAATGCTGCACAGAGGAAAGTCTCTGGTTGTGGTCCTGGCTCATCTACTGATCGAACTAGAACATCTGTTGTTAGTGGTTTGGGAAAGAAGCTTAAAGACATGATGGATGATTTTCAAACACTACGAACCAAAATGGCTAGTGAGTATAAAGAAACAGTCGAGAGAAGGTAAAAAAAAGTTTTATATCATTTGAGTTTTACTATGATTGGATTCATTCGAATTTGTGTGTGTTTTGGTTGAGTCTTTGAAGGTACTTTACAGTAACAGGCCAAAAAGCTGATGAAGAGACGATTGAGAAACTTATATCAAGTGGTGAGAGTGAACGTTTCCTTCAGAAAGCTATACAAGAACAAGGTCGTGGACAAATCATGGACACATTATCAGAGATTCAAGAACGACATGATGCAGTTAAAGAGATAGAAAAGAGTCTATTGGAGCTACACCAAATCTTTCTTGACATGGCTGCTCTTGTTGAAGCTCAAGGGAATATGCTTAATGACATTGAATCAAATGTTTCAAAAGCGAGTTCATTTGTTATGAGAGGGTCTGATCAGTTGCAGATGGCTAAAGAACATCAAAGAAGCTCTAGGAAATGGACTTGTATCGCGATTATACTCGGAATTGTTATTGTTATAGTGATTCTTTTCCCAATTCTCTTTTCAACTGTACTTAAACCTTGATTTCAATGTCTTTCTCTCTACTTGTTCTTGCTACTGTAACTGCTTAAAAATTTTGGATTCATTGATCGTTTTGTATAACTTTCTTTATATGTAAGCTTATGAACTATGCTTCTCATGAACATTGTTTTCTTCTGAATTCATCAGATAAAAGTGTTTGAACAAGCTCCTTTAATCTTTCAGCACCAGGGCCTGGTTTCAAAACTGAGTCATCACCACGAACAGAGCAAGGATCAGCTCCGTTTTCCGAGCTACCAATACACCAAGCTCCTGGGGAAAACCAATGAGTCCGGCCTAAGAGCTCTTTATCGATCTTGTCTAATACAGGATCGTTCTTGTGGAACTTACGAGCAAAGGGAGCTTGGCTTTTAACCATGTTGTCAAAATCTTTCATGGATAGAGAGTTTGGATGTTGCTTTGGAGGATAGTCCCAAGAAATGTAATGCAGGTCATGTCCAATCACAGTGTTCTTGAACTCTTCAGTGTTGCATATGAGTGTGTGGAAATATCCTTCTGGAGAGGAAACAAAGTTGGTGTAGTACATCAATATCGTTCTTGGGAAATTATCCCATCCCATGATTGAGTATTCAAGAAAAGATCGAGTTAGAACTACCCATGCTGAGCCTGCAAGATTTAAGAAAAGACAGATAACTTATCTTTCTTTTATAGATAAAACTAGTCCTGGCAAAATAACCTACCTAAAGCACCCGCCCGAACCCGATCCAAAAAATACTATCCAAATCGGAAAAATTACAAAACCCAAAAACCAAAAAAAACAAACAAAATCTCTTAAAAACCAAACCCAAAAATAAAATATTAAAAAATACTTCTATAATTCGGTTTATTTCGGATAAACCAAAAAACCGAAATCCGAACCCAAAACTGAACTGAAACCAAAAAATATTTAATCCATAAACCGATCGGTTTTAGCATCAAAATCGGTTCGGTTCGGATTTTTTGGATCGGTTTTTGGATTTCGGATTATGTACATCCCTATATTGGATGCTAGACTCCTAAACCCAAAAACCCGTACCCGACTCCAAAACCGTCGGCTAAAACCAGAAATTTAATTATATATACAAATAATTAAATTATTTTAAAACTTTTAGTTATATTTGTGAAAGTTTAGTTAAATCTTTTTAAATGTAACCAAAAAAAATTTCAATATTCCTTACCCGAAACCAAATTCGACAATATTATTTCATTGGGTACTAGTCTACTAGACTCCTAAACCCAATATACCCGAACACGAATGAGTTTTACCCGAATCCGACCTGTCTACCCGAATGTCCAACCCTTGATAAAACCAGTTTAGTTGAAGATGCTAGCTAACCTGTGAAGAGCTTGAAAGATGTGGGAACTGATCTGCGTTGAGTAGTCCAAGCAATTTCAGTCTTTTTCGATAAATAAAGACCAGGATCAACAATGATTGACTTAGCCCTCTGGTTCCTACAAACATATCATGAATCTTATTACCTATCTTGAGATACGAAGTTATTACATTAAGCTGTTTCCACTTACAGTTTCCACCCAGTAAGCTTCATATGTTCAATAAAATTAACATTCCGAGACAAATTCGCGAAGACATAGAGCAAATCTTCAGAATCAGAAACAAGAATTAGAAAAGGGCACTACTATGTATCAATGACCAAAACATATAAGTTCAGAACTAACCATCTTGTGTCACAAGAGGATAATCTGAGGCACTAAGGTTAAGAAACCAATCCCAATCTAAGCTTTCTTTAAGCAAAATCGACACAGCTTGAAGTGTACAAGCAATCATTGTAGGACCTTTATAAGTAACCAGATTAGATTGAGACATAACACGAACGTTTTCAACTTGTCGAAAAGTAAGATCACTCTTAACAGACATTGAAAGCTCTAGTCTTTCCTTAGGTGGAGCTTCAAGATCTAAGTGAAGAATATACTGGTTTCTTGGATGATATACAGCTTGTAAGGTTCTCATCAGTCTATGACTATCACCTTTTGTTCCTGAGATTAGATAAGCTAACCTAGGAACCTCTGAAGAATTCGAATTCCTCGTTGAGTTCAAAGACTTTCTCAAATGTGATTCTACAAAGTATTCGTTTGAGTCTTCTGAGATATTATCAAAAGGCAATGGTTCTTCTACATAAGAGCTGTTGAATTGGAGATAAATAACAGACACTAAGAGAGTAACAAACAAGACCAAGCTTGCTAGAAACAGGAACATCCATTTTCTTCTATCTCTTAAAACCCTAAACCCTGAATATGAACTAACGTATCTCTTCAACCTCGCTAATCGATCTCTAATCCTATAAACTTTCCTCATCACAGAAGCTCAAAACTTTTACTTGATCACCTAACCAGCAAATCAAAGTCTTGATCTTTTGTAGGAATAAATACAAGGGTTGAAAGAGATTACCAAAACTTCAGAACCCAAATAGAGATTTTGCAGCAGAGTTATCTCCAGAAATGGTGAAAGTTAAGTGATGATGACAAAGCCTCAAACCAAAAGCTTAATTAATAGAAGAGGAAAGTTGATAAGAACACCAACAACCAATGCACCAACCGAATTAAAATATAAAGTTTTTATCACTGTTTATTGCTAAAAAGCTTGTTTAATAACCCTAAGCTAAGGACTTAATCAAAGTTTCAAGAACTGAACAATCAACAATACTTAAAGTTGAAGTCTTGCATCCTTAAAAAAAACATAACAAGACAAGTCTTTTGATAAAGACAAATAAGAGTTCTTGTAGGTTTGCAGACAAAAACTAGATAATGAGGGGAAAGCGAGAGAGAAAGATTTCAAAAGTGATTAGTTTACAATTTAGGGTTTTAGGTAAATGGATTAGCTTAAAATTGCTGGCAAAATTAATCAACTCTTATTTTTTTTTAGTTATAGGATTTAGATTACTGTTTACTCTTAATGAAATGAAGCTCTCTGAAACGTAAGAAGGAGCGTGACTGATGTTCAATCAACTGTAGGTCACGCGCGCTTGACTAGTGGGTAATTTTGTCAACAAGCTGCATTTATGGAATAAGGTTTGGTGCATATTTTATGGGCAAGCCAAAAGGTTCAAACCACATTACTGGATTCAGCATTTGGAATTCTTGAATCAGGCCTATCTTATCAGTCATTGAATGTTGTTGATATGTGTTCTGATGATTAGAGTCAGGTCTCCATGGCAAAGGACAAAGGTTGAAACTGAGAAACCAGACCACTTTTTCCATTGAGGCCTCACAGTAGCCAATCAGATTATGAGACAGTTGTGTTCCTGCAATGGCTTGAGTCTAGAGATCATTAGGTTTATTCTGCTCCCATGTTTCTAAACCTTCCCAAACTCAAAACCTTCTTGTTTCCTTTTAGTCACATGAAACTCAATCTCAATATCAACAACCTTTCTTAGTTAATATTGAACCTAATCATCAACTTATCTGATTTGAATCTCATACTTAACTTATAAAAAGGTTTATTTTACAGTCGCAAAGATCTCATACACATAACAACAATGGAAGTCTTACTTCAGTTATCCACAGGAAATAACCTTTACACAACAGCTTATGATGCTTTCTCTTTCCCCTCAACTATCATCTGAGAGATTAATCACAAAGCCATTCATCAAATTTAATGTATAACTATTGACAGCTAGTCAATTGATTCTTCTGAGCTTAAAAGATTTTAAAATTTTCTGCGATTCAAACTTAGCTTCCTATCCAATGAACATCTTCAAACAGGAGATCCAAAACAGTTCCTTCAACACCTAACAAGCATCAAAACATAATCCTTTGTAGACACACATATTCTCATGACCAAAACCAATTCAAGTGTTTACATAATTACCAGAACAGATTTTGCTGCAGAACAAAATGAACAAAATGAAAGATCAGAACTTTACCGGAAAAAATCAATTTGATAACGAAAAGCAAAAAATTGGGAATCAAGGGTTTGAGAAATCGATTGCAAAAAAAATTTGGACCATTTCTCGATTTGTGCGTGTCATCCTTGCGCAGGGGCCATGCTAATCTTCTCTGTATCGTTCCAATTTTATCGGATGTCCCCGAGGGGACGAACCTTACTTCGACTCCATTGATATATAAACTCAGCTCTTTATTTTCAGCAGAACGATGTGGGATTGTTTACATCGTTATCAGCTTAGATGGGCCTTTTATTATTATTCCTCTTCATAAGCCCATTAACATTATTGACTAAATAATAATAGGCCCATTAAAGCTGATCGATGTAGGTTGAGTAATATTAACTAAACCCTTGCTAATGGGTCTCTGATTTCAGACCGGCTTCGTCCAGTGAATGCAAGATTTTAAAAAATTTGAACCTCTTCACGGAAAGAGTACAAAGTAGATAATGCACATAAGGTGTTTGTGAAAATGCCTAGCAATTCTGCAAAAGAAGCTTCTTTTGACATTCCACTAAACAACAGTTATCAATGGTTCTTTCTACATTTATCAAATCTATCCGAGAGTGTAAGTAAAATCATGACAATGAATCTTTCTACTTTTGCTTTTTACTAATCAACACCATTTCTGAAAAACTTTGACTTGGTTTGTTTTTTTGGTCGCAGGTGTTAATCTTCTCCTGTCTTATCTTCTTTTCTTCCTTGACCTTGGTAAGAAGAGGCTTCAGCATTAGACCCCTGAGACTGCTCTGACTGTTGCAGTCGAGGCTGATGTTGCTGCAAATTTTGTCGAACTTGTCTTTGATGTCCCCTTGGTGGTATCATCCTAACCATCTGTTCACTCCTGAACCACTGCATTGGTGGATATGGGGTCATTGGAGGTGCATATGGATTATTCTGGTTAGCCATTGGAGGTGGATATGGGATCATCATGTTATCCCATGGAGATGCATATGGGTTATTCTGGTTAGCCATTGGAGGTGCATATGGGTTATTCTGGTTAGCCATTGGAGGTGGATATGGGATCATCATGTTATCCCATGGAGATGCATATGGGTTATTCTGGTTAGCCATTGGAGGTTGATATCGGACCATCATGTTATCCCTTGGAGGTGCATATGGGTTACTGTGGTTGGCCATTGGAGGTTGATATCGGATCATCATGTTATCCCTTGGAGGTGCATATGGGTTACTGTGGTTATCCATTGGAGGTTGATATGGGATCATCATGTTATCCCTTGGAGGTGCATATGGGTTACTGTGGTTAGCCATTGGAGGTTGATATCGGATCATCATGTTATCCGTTGGAGGTGCATATGGGTTACTGTGGTTAGCCATTGGAGGTTGATATTGGATCATCATGTTATCCCTTGGAGGTGCATATGGGTTACTGTGGTTAGCCATTGGAGGTTGATATGGGATCATCATATTAGCCCCTGGAAGTGCATATGGGTTACTGTGGTTAGCCATTGGAGGTGGATATGGGTTATGTGGGTCATCCATTAGGTTAGGAGGAAGCTGGTGAGTTGAGTTTAGAGGATTCCATGCTGCATAGTTGGGATTTGCATAGTTGGGTCCAGGAACAATCATCTGATTTGGCTCTGCGGCTAGATTGGGATTCTGGTTAGCCACAGGAAGCTGCTGAGATGTGTTTAGAGGATTGTGATTGTCTGGCTCCATATCAAAAGGGTTTTGAGGAAGTAAACTTTGTACGTCATCAGATTCTTCATCGCTCTGCATTAGCCAACAATAAAAGAACCATAAGAAAATAAAGATCTCACATTTAAGCACGACCCAATAGAACCCTTGCGTGTGTGATTGATTACTTCCTGATCAAGCAAATTAGAACGACAAGAAATAACAAAAGAATCTGATTGGAAGCATTATTTATCTAGCCTTCTTAGCTTGTATATATTCTCGAGAAAGAGAAGGTTCTATAGTTTCTTGAGAAAGAAGAAAGATTCGAGTTTTACCTCAGCCGCCCTGGCTTTACCGTGATCAATGATGGGTTTATCAGATGACATCGAGCGCGAGAGAGAAACAAGAGAGAAAGTGAAAAAAAAACAAGAATACTTATATAGGCGCGAGGATTAAAAATCAAAATAGTAATACTAAATGAAATGTTCACTCAAAAAATATTCAAAAAGTGAAATATATTTTTAATTTTATTCTGAATTTATAATCGGCCGATTTTATAATTAACAGATTGGTTTAATTTGGTAAAGTCCGGTTTGGTATGGTTTATTAGGACTCCCGTTGATTAGTAAGTAGAATGTTTCAGATAAATATGTTTACACGCACAAATAAATACACAAATACATAAAAGAATACAACAGAGACCAACTTCTATGAGCTTTAGATAGAAACAAGTTCAAAGAATCGACTAACACACACACACCATTTTACAGTAGAGGTCTTCAATGAACAAAGATTCACTAAAAGAAACTCCCAACCAATCGAATCGAGTGGTAGCAAGCACATTCATCTTTTTTCCTTGACCCAAACCATATGCTAATGCTATAAGCCTCTTCTTAGCTACAGAATCAGCTTAAAAGCCTCCTCTTCCTCAGTCTTTGACTCCTTTTATATCTCTGATGTAGTCCCTTATCTTGTTCACAGATATGATCTGATAAATGATATGTTTCTTTACAATTCACTAGTCTGTAATAGGCTCTCCTGAACCATGACGCTCTCTTCTGATCATATCTAGAAGATCTTGAACAACTTCAGACATCAATGGTCTGAATTCTGGTTCAGACTATAAAAAAAAAAACACTTTTGGTCAAGCAAACACAATCAGAAGCCACAGTTCTTATAATGTTGATATGTGTGTTTTTACCTGAACACACCGAGAAATTATATCAGCAAAGTGTGACAATGACTTTGCAGGATATTTTCCATTAAGAGATGGATCAACCATTTTTCCCAGTGCATTGATATCATGAAGCTGAGGTATTGCCCACCTTACCAAGAACTGTTCTCCTCTACTCCGGTCTCTATAAGAACCTCATCGATATAAGAACCTCATACACAGTTAACAAATAATCTAAGAGAATAAAACAATGTGAAGTGTGTACCTATCATATGACATTCTACCAGTCAAGAGTTCTAACATAACAACACCAAAACTATATACATCACTCTGCCATGTATAGATTCCAGAGTCGAATTCTGGAGCTCCATATCCGTACGCAGCTAGTAATTGTCCTGACAACTGATTATTAATACAGAACAGTTTTAGTTTACATCTTAAAACTTGTCAAAGCTATCAGAACGAGTTTATTGTGGTTTAAGTTAATATACCTGACTCACAGAGCCAGAAGATATTAGTGGGGCTAAACCACAGTCTGAGACAAGGACACTCAGGTCATCGTCGAGTAGAACGTTGGCTGCTTTGAAGTTTCTGTGTATAATAGGTGGTTCACACACCTCATGCAAGTACCTTGAAACATTTAAAAAGAATCAACAATCAGGTTGGAAAAGTTCTATTTTGAAGTAAAACAAGAACTTACTCAAGGGCTCTTGCAGCTCCAAGTGCCATACTGACACGAGTATTCCATGAAAGTTTCTTATTGAATTCATCATCTGAGTGTAACCCATCTTGTAGTGTACCGTTACTGCAATATTCGTAGACTAGTAGTCTTTGATCGTGTTCAGCACAGTAACCAACAAGTTCAACAATATTGGCATGTCGAATCCTGTCTATATTGTTCACTAGTTCGATAAATTCATAATCCTGTTGTTGTTCGGAAGCTCTCTTGTCTAACTTCTTGACAGCCAAGAGCTAAAAAGACGAAATTTAAGGTTCAGAAGCAGAGCATATATGCTGAGCCATAGATGATTGAATGATGCATCATACCTTTCCATTGGGAAGCCGTGCTCTATAAACACTCCCTAGCATGCCCGAGCCAAGGAGATTTTCCTGAGAGAAGCTCTCTGTGTATTGCTGAAGAGATGCAATGGAATAATGCTTCACAGAAGTCAAGGGTAAGCGAGTTTTAGGAGAAGGCTTCTTAGAGGGTCTTTCAGGAGAGACAATTGGCATAACGGTGACCTTCTCAGCCAGAGGAGGAGGTGGTGGTGGTGGTGGAGGCGGTGGAGGAGGAGGCATCAACATTGAAAAGTCAATATCTTGACTTTCTTGTCTTAATATAGGCGCAGGTCTCCGCAACCTCTCAAGGTCATGCAAAACCTTTGGTTCCTCACCAGCTTTCTTGAGGGGTTCCCTTTGAACTGTTCATAAGAACAATCCGAGCATTACTTATAATAGGTCCCTATGAACCAATAACTTGAAAATTTCAATCTTACCTTTTTCAGATAGAACAGGTGGTGGCAGTACCGGAGGAGGCCCGCTTTCTAAAGCACTCTCTCTGTTTCCTCTATCAGCACCAACTTGATGTGGTTTGAAGACTCTACTAGCAGGTTCTTTTCGTCTTTTTGCACATTTTGGCAAGAGAAAGAATACTACTAAACCAAGAATAGCGAAGGAGAGGACGCCAGCAAATGTTATGAAGACTATCCGTTTAGTATGTGAAGAGTTTTGTCCTTCAGAATTCTTAGAATTCGATCCTTCTGAAGCAGAAGGTCCATCAGCCGCTTTCCCTCGATTCCTCTCAGTTGGAGAAGGTGGAGCTTTAGAGAATGGTTGTGTTGGAGCTGGTTTTGTTGGAGATAGAGACGGAGACAATGATGGTGCAGTCGTCGTGGAATTAACCATGGTGGAATTGAACTGGTTCCCTTCATGTCTACATCACCATTTTAAACATACATAAGAGCAACTGTTAAAACCTGAAATGCCTCCACAGGATTAGTAAACAGCAAAATCCGAGAGCACTTACAAGAACTTCGGAATGCTTAGGAGTTTTTCCGGTATAGGTCCAGAGAAGAGGTTATTCTCTATGTTTCTGTTTCAAGACGACAACAAATACAAGTCTTTAAAAATTATGATTTCTTCAGAATGTAACAATTTGTGAGAGACAGAAACATACAAGTCTTGAAGATGAAGGTCTTGAAGAACGTCGAGAGTTCCTGAGAACTGATTGTTCTGAACACGTCTGCAACATTCAAGATAATCAGCTAAGTGAGAAACAAACCAAAGGGGATTCAAAAGATTTTTTTGTGTAATAACCAAAACTTACAATGTTGTAAGAGTTGACAAGTTCTCCATCGAAGGAGGCAATGTACCGCTTAGATTGTTAGATGATATATCACTGCACAAAGATATCAGCTCACAAAAAGATCCATATAAACAGTAGCTATTCACAATATTATATACAAGAAGAAGCATACAGATTAATCAGCCCGACAAGGTTTTGAAATACATCGGGTAGCTCTCCCGAGAGAAGGTTATCATTCAAAGACCTGAAAACAAGTGGTATGAAATTCATCAGCACGAACCAACGGAAAAAAAAAATTTTGGAAATAATCTGAACTTACATGTCATTCAGAAAACTCAATGTTCCTAAAGATTCCGGTATGCTTCCGGTGAACTGATTAGCTGAAAGAAAACTGCAAAACACACAAAGAACATTATCATAAAAACTGTTCAAAGCAACAAACTCTATACATTGATAAAGTGTATACATACAAATGCTGCAATGTAACTGGCAAATTAGAAGGTATGTTTCCTCCAATACGATTGTTGCTGAAATCTCTGAAGAAAAAAACAAAGTAGCAAATACAAAAAGTTACAAGAAACATTGAAATTGACTTGTCAAAGTTGTCATATGATGTGTTTTATATACTTACATTCCTCTTATAGAAGTGAACTTAGCTAAGTTGTCACCAAGCTCTCCTTGCAAATTTGCAGCATTTACAGTTCTGTAACCATTCAAAACAAAATTAACAAAAAAAACAATTGATAGATAAGCTAACTCAAGAGTTGTGTTGTTATCTCTGAAAGAACTTACATGCTTATTATATCTGAAACATTACAGATAATGCCTTGCCAAGATTCACCACATGGATCTCCACCAGAAGCAATCCAACCAGGAAGAACAGGTGCACCAAGTGCAGCGAATAATCCATTAATTGCAGCAACTAATTCAATTACAACAATGCTGATTAATTCTCAGAAAACAAAATCTGAAAACACGGATCTCACTTGTCAATTCAGTGAGACAAAATGTAAATCTAGAAGCTTAAAAGTACTTACCATCATCAGGATTAGTAGCAGCTAAGGAGATTGAAGGAATCCAGATGAGTAAAGACAAAAGCAGAGGTAGAAGAAGAGAGTAGATCTTACAACACATTAACTGAGTAATAGATCTCTTAGCAGCCATTGTTCAACCAAGTCAGAATGAACTAAAACCAAACATTTAATCGAACAAAACCATGTCTATGAATCTGTAAACATCATGAAAGCGACAAGATCTATAAAAAATCAAAGGTGAATTAAACAAGTATCAATCTTTAGAAGATAGAGAGATAAAAAAAACTTACTGGAAAAGTAGAGGAATCGTAGTCGTCAATGGGTTAGTGAATTAAACGAACAAAAAGGTTAAAAATTTTTTCCAAAGGAACCCAATCCTGAACTAAAAATACAAACTTTTATTTATTTATTTTATGGGTGAGAAATGAGATTTAAGAGACGCAACGTAAGAGTTAAGGTTCAATGAACTTTTTAAGTTTTTAACCTCTCCTCTCTATTAGCTCGACACTCGAGGTCGATGAAATTAAAATCAAAGGAAAATTCCAAAACCCAGAAAGGGAAAAAAGGAAACTTTATTCTAATTTCACGGAAAAAAAAAGACCAGAAAGAAAGAAAGAAACTTGTGGGACCAAATCGAATTAAGAAGAAAAAAACTGGAAAATTTTGCAGAAACAGCTAGGAAACAGTGTTCATGGGTCTTTAGATTTTTTAATTAATTAATTTTGGAAACTATCTTCACCAGTGCTGCTACTAATACTATTGTTTAGGATCATTACGATAATATGATTAATTTAATTTAAAATATTATTAATTAAATCAATAATTTAACTTTATGATGTGTACAACTGTATTCCTACAGGGAGCCAAGTTGCGTCTTGGTCTTGTTCAAGATTCTAATCCGACCAGAGACTTGTTGTCAATTTATTTTAAAAGACAACAATAACGAGATTAATTGGATGTTAGTTAGTTATATATAACTTAAACCGAATGATGTATCAGTTTGGTTAATCTAAATAACCGGATAAAGATAAAATGTTGAAGAACACGCGCTTAAAAAGAGCGAGTGAAGAAGATGAGAAGCAACGGTGAAAAGAAGTAGAAGTAACGGTAAAAGACAAAAACAGCCGCAAGGAGTAAGAAATGAAAACTTTAGTTGGAATTGGATTCCCATTACTGTTTATCACGTGTACTTCACTGTCAGCTAACGTCTACGCTTCCACGTCAGCTCCTCGAGTCTCTTTTATTTATTTATTTTGGTTTATCTTTTAATGTATAAAAAGTTACTTTGTTTTTTTTTTTTTTTCCACGTTATCTATTACATCATCATTTTTTTTTTTAGAAATATGATTTAAATCTATGATGAATACTTGTCAACTTCTGAGAATCGAACCCCAAACCAGGTGTAGAAGCCATAGATCATTAACCACTAGGCCAATAATATTATAGAACCTTAAGATCTAAACCAAACAAAATATACGAAATTCATATCAGATAAAGAAACCGCATTGATTTACATAGAAAAAAAAACTCTGATTAATTTATTATCCATATATATTATCATGGGCCAACCAATCAAAACTCTGATATGTTTTTTGCCTGGTTGATTGTAACCTTTGGAATGTGATATGTGCATGTGTAGAGCTCTTCTTTAAAGTAAAAATTAGCAGTTTTGGTGAGGAAACAAAACAAAATATTCAGATCCTAGCCGGTCATATATTTAGTTTTGGGCATTCGCTTCGGTTTTCGGTAGATCGGTTTCGGTTTTTTCGGTTTTAGATTAGTAAACCGATCGGAATTTTTTTATTTTTTATTCGGTTTTCGGTTCGATTTCAATTATTATTCGGTTTATTCGGTTAACCGAATAATTATCAAAAATCATGTTTCGGTTTGTTCGGTGTAAATTAAACCGAATAAATCGAACAAACCGAAAAGTGGATTTTTAGATTTATTCGGTTTATTTCGGTTAATCGGATTGAATTCGGAAATAACTTTTTTACCCAAAATCGAACCGAATAAATCAAAAACCGAACCGAACAAACCGATATTTTTTTCGGTTTTACTTCAGAACTGATTTTTGAAAACCAAACAAACCAAAAAACTGAAAAAACTGAACCGTCTAAACCGAATGCCCATGGCTAAAAATATTGATTAGGTTAGGAATGCTGTAAAAGAGAAAAAGTTAGGACATGCTTTATCCATAATTGGTTCATCAGTTTAAATGATTTAACCAAATTAAAATAATTGCGCTTAACATAGTCATATATCATAACTATATAACATATATTAGATAAAGAAATAAATGTGACTTGCTTTCGAATATATTCACTAATTCACAAAAAGGTACCTTTTTATTCTGGGTCAATAAAGTTTTCGTAATTTATTCACAAAAGCGATAACAAATCAATACGAATCATTAATGTCACTGGATTATAAAAGGTTTGGGCTATTTTTGGGCCTTGTCTCAATCTACATTGGAGAGAGAAAAAGCCCAAACAGGGCCTTTTCTGCAATTAGACAAGTCACCTCATATATATGTTAGGCTCGGCCGCTCGGGTATTTTCTGGTTAGTTAGGTGATAGGTAAAAGCAAGAAATGTCAAATATGTCACACTTTGGTTCATAGGGACAAAACAGTATGAATGTCATCATCAAATTTATCACTAACTGTGTTCTTGTCTTCTTCACTTTCCCAATTTTAACATCTATTAAATGCTTCTTTTTCGTATTTTATTTTATGAACCCACTTTATGAAGTCACTCTAGGCCACTTGTCTGCGCCATTATCTTATAAATGTTTATTATTTCATATTTTTATTTAAATGACTCATTTAGATAATTTATCTCAATATATCATCTGAATAATGTTTGTTGTTATTATATTTTTTTTAATCTTGATAAACCATGTGAATCAGTATTTATTTTGTGAAAAAACTTATCGTTATAATGATTTATTTGAATTTTTCCATTTAAAACTGCAAAATCTCATAATGATATTTAGTTTAAAATGGTAAAATATCAACTTTTTGAAGGGAAAACTATATAATTATATTTTTCACCAAAACTAATAAATCTTATAAATATATTTCCACCAAGACTGTTAAATTTTATTTTTGGCAGTAAATACAAAATTAAAATTTCATGTCAAAACTCTAAATCTCAAAACTATATTTTCAGATAAAACCGTAAAATCTAAATTTTGGCTGAAAAACGAAAACTATATTTTCCAACCAAAACCGTAAAATTTAAATTTTGGCAAAAAAACATAAAATTATAATTTTACACAAAACCTACTAAATCTCATTTTCTACTAATAATGTAAAATCTTAATTTTGGCATAAAACTACAAAATTATATTTTTCTACCAAAAATACAAAAATAACAATTTATCAAAATCTCAGAATTACCTATTTTATGCTAAAACTGTGAAATGTTAGCTTTTACAAAAAAATAGAATATCTAATAAATATATCAACATTAATAGAAAAGTAAACTAGCAAGGAAAATAATATGAATTAAGTATTAATTTGTTAATTTTTTATTTTAGATGTATCATCTCCATCCAAATAGTTCAAATTAGATCATTAAAATGACTTTTCAAATTTAAAATAAATTTTAAAATTCATTTAGATGATTCCAAATGAATCATCTAGATGAATAATTTTTATTATTAAATAAATATTAATTTTCATTTTTATCTAGATGAACCATTTAAATAGAGAAACAAATAGTCCTTTAGTAGTGTTTTTTTTTTGTGTGTTTTAATGCCAACTTTTATTTTCTTGAGAATACCATTTTTTAAATTTGAACATGCATTTGTTTCACAAATTATTTAGTTAACGTGATTACGATTTGTTGCATTATTGTTTGAGAAATTCCTTCTAACACCATCGAATATAGTTTATTGGACAAAATTACATTGATTTTTTATTTGGACATGAATACTATTTTTTATTAACAATATTTTTATTAGAAATTATGTTTTTTTATGAAAAATATATTTTTTTATTTAATGTTTGGATTTAGTATTTATTATTTAGGGGTTAGGGTTTAATATTTATAGTTAGGATTTAGTATTTAGTGTTTGGATTTAGTATTTTTTATTTAGGATTTAGAATTTTGATTTAGAAATTAGAATTTAGTATTTAAGGTTAGGATTTTGGTATATAGTGTTTGAGTTTAATATTTATTGTTTAGGAATTGTATAATTTTCTAAAATAAAATCTAATTTTTAATTTATTTGAATTATTAAATAGTAATTTTGTCCTAAATCAATTTTAGTGATATTTATGGAATATAAAATAAATTTAGTGGTATTTAAGAAAACTGACTTTATTATTTTCATTGTCTTAATATCTAATATCCAAAATTAGTAGTTAAAATAATAAAACCAGATTAACTTAAGGATTTAAAAACTTATACGGAGTTCAAAACCGAGAAAAAAAAACTATTGCAAATTAAAAAATTGTGGTCCCGATAAAATCTCTGTAATAGATAAAAAAAAAACAGAACCAATGAGAGTAGAGACAACACAATTTGTTTTTTTCTTTTTCTTTTTTTTTTTAAAACACAAAACAAAATTTAGAATCATTAGGTTTCTAGTCATAGGCCGAACTACGAAAGCTCTTGATAGTAGAATCATCAAGTATGTTAAGTATAACAGAATTGGTCGTACACCTCGGAGTCTTAAACTGATTCAACCCTCCACATTTCCCAACACACCTTTCAGCCATTTTCCCAAACGTGCCTCGTTCCACAACTCGTAACTCAAGTGCTCCGATTGAGTTCATTTGTCTTGACACAACATAACCATGGTCTACAAACGCAGCATCCATCTCTCTACAACATTCTTCAAGAGCTTTATCCTCTACTTCTCCTTTTATTTCCCAGTAGATTATGTAATGACCTGGTTGAGCTGTTATGTCTGCCTGGCTTGTAAAGTCTACTACTTCGGCTGTTGTGGTTTTGCTCAGAAGCTGAGACGCTTTGTCTACTACCATTTGAAGATCCTTCTCTGTGTTCTTGTCAATGTTGATTGTTAAAATGAGTTTTCTTCTGTATATGAAACTTAACTTTGGTGTGCCTTTGTGAAAACCAGTTACTTCAACGATGTCTCCTAATCTATACCTATAAAGACCTGAAACAGAGCACATAGTATGAGTAGAAGGGAATAAAACAGAGGAACGTACAAAACAGAGTAACCTACAAAACAGAGTAACCTACAAAACAGAGAAACCTACAAAACAGAGGAAGCTGCAAAACAGAGGAAGCTACAAAACAGAGAAAGCTACAAAACAGAGGAATCTTGATGATTCAGGAATAGTTGCATACCTGTGAAAGTAGTAAGAACAACCTCATACTCCTGTCCGAGTTTGACTTGAGAGAGAGGCACAGGTTTATCTTCAACAAATTCACCATCACTACCTATGTCTTGTTGATTTTGTCGCCTGTCAAGTGGTATAAACTCAAAGTAACTAAAAGTAGGAACAACAGCAAAGCTCACATCTGCTGGAGGAAGATGAGGATCAACATTCACACCAATCCAGCTCTCAGTGGAGCCATAATCAGCACTCACCAGAGGCAAACCACCAGAGTAATGCCTCAGCTTTTTCAAGTATGGAAGCATAGAGCCTGTCATGATTGAAGATATATACTTTGCATTTGGCCATAGCCTTGGAACCAAACCAAACCATCCAAGATTTGATTCCATCTCTAAGCAAATCTCTTCAACATTAGAAGCAAGAGAAGGGTTTGGTCTAATCAAACTCAACACAGCTTTTCTTAACTTAGGAAGAGTGATTCTTGAACTAAGATTACCTTCCTTAATATCAACACATATCTCTCTCCAGACCTCTTCAAAAATGGAGAAAGCTTGGACAATAGTAAAGGAGAAAGCAGAAGCAACAAACTCAACTTGGCTAGAGAAATAAAGACCAAGTAAGAGATGACAATAAGTACACTGTCCAAAATCACCTCCAGAGATGACTTCATAAGGACTACAAGTAAAAGACTTTGTTGTCTCTTGCTTTGTTTTAAACTCTTTACTTGAATAGTAATGTGTTGTAGCTGTTCCTACAGTTAATCCTCCAAGTGTCTTAAATCCTTTCCCAGCATATATAAACTCAAGAATCCTTCCTCCTTCTCTTATTGGATAAAACCTTTAAACACAAAAAAAACATATTAAAGAACTGATTAAACCAATGAAGAACTTTATAACAAGACATGTAATGAAACCTTGATCTATAAGCTGCTGATAATCTAAAAATCTGAAGAGTAGTTTCCGCGCTATGCCGAGTAAACGGAACATACTTTTGTCTCCCTTCTGTTGTTCCAGAGCTGAGTTCAAAAAACAGAGTTAACAAAAGAACAAGACAGACATAAAAAAAAGATAGATTAAACTCATACCTAAGAGACAGAACAGAGATGGGTTCTTGTGTAAGTAAAGGAGAAGTGTCTCCATCTGCAATTCTTTGAATATAAGGATCTAAATCAGCATGTGAAACAATAGGTACCAATGAAGTATATAGAGTTTCCAAGGTATAATCATCTATGGCTTCTACATCAACAGTTCCAAGCCATTTCTTTAGATACTCTACTCCAGAGTTGAGTTCAAGAATCTGGCGCAACGTCTGGCTTTGAACCTTACAGGCTTCCTCAGATACATGGTCAAACCAAGCAATAACATCATCATCATGCTCCATCCACAACTAGCCTTATAAGGCACTATTGAATCTGAGTGATGCAAAATGAGTACAAAACTTAACCCAACATATAGGAGAGCATTTGAAACAACCCGTCCCATTTTTTTATTTTTTATTTACTATTAGTTATTATTATTTATGATTTAATTTTATTTATAAAAATATTCTCTTAATTAAACATTAAAAAGTAGTTAATATAACTATTAAATTCTCAAAGTACAGATTATTAATAAATTATTAATTTCATAATAAATTTATTAATTAAAATAATTTTATTAATTCAGATTAAATTTATTAATCCAAATGTCAAGATAAATTTATTAATCCAAAATAAATTCATCAACCAAATTAAATCCATTAATCCAAATACCAAAATTAATTCATTAATCCAAATTACCAAAATATAAAAACAAATGTACAAACTAACACCAAAACTTGTCTTCTTGTCCTATCTGTGACTTCACGCTTAAATCTTTTTTTACCTACATCAAACAAAGTGATGCATCAATTTTGGTGAACCAACATTGAGTGAAACCATCGTATTGCACTAACATGAAAAATGATTTAGAAATTTTATGCATTAATAAAAATATAAAATCATATCGAATCTCAAATAACACATGTCAATATAGAACGACATACCTACAACGAACACAAAACATTCAAAAATTTATCCTACAGTCCAGCACTCACTTTAGCACTTTTATGATATGTCTGGAACTAAATTGTACATCTTCTGAAACTTTCGAACTTGTTAAATTCTTATTTACCAAAAATACTCAGAACTTAAAATATTAATATTTAATAAAATAATATTCTAAACTCCACCAATTTTTTTAAAAGCTTTGACAAACACAAAACACCACAGTCCCTTGTAAAACAACCAACTAAACATATAACAAAAAAAATCAATCAATAACTGATCGAAAATCATCTGTTTTCATCTTAATTATAAGGTAAATAAAGCTCACTTTACGAGAACAGAGAGGATAAACAAAAATCTCAATGAAACTCTTGTACTTCCAATTCTAATGGCTTCTAATGATGATGATGAAGAAAAAATATCCCAAATGGAGTTAAGCGGCTAGGGTTATATCACCCCATAACTAGAGTTTTATAAAGTTTTTAAATATTGCAATTCAATCCCTTTATTTTATGATCTTTACAAAATGAACCCATAACTTTTAATATGATCGATTTAATTCAATATAATTTATGATTTAACAAAAACAACCTTGATATTTAAATAAACTAAATTTATTTTTCTATTTTCTGGGGTATGGACGTTACATTACTAGTCATTGACCACTCTCTATATCTCCAGACAAGAAAAGTTATAAATATTATTTCTTTTTATGTCTTGTTGTTCTCAACTTTTTTTAAGTATTTATATTTATATGTAAAAAAACTCAGAAAATTGTTGACATATGCACATTTTATTAAAAAAATCCAGAAGACAAGTAATCGTTACCATTCTTTTTCTATTGGTGTGTTAATGTAGGAGATACGATAGAATAGTCGGACTATATATTTGCATAAATACAAAAATCATAATCTCACATAATTATGTCAATAATATACATAAGAATGACATAAATGTGAGATACTATGTATCTTATTGATATAACTTTGTAAAATTATAATTCTTATATTTATGCAAATATATACCCCGGAGATTCTATCGTATCTCCTATATTAAAAGAATGAATCTCAAGAAAACAAAAGGAAGATAAAAACATATTAGCTAGAAGTGTTAGGGTCCAACCGGGGTCCAACCCGGGTCCAACCTAATTTACTTGAATCATGTATTGCCGAGTTAGTTTTGAAATTAATTAATATTTGATGTTGTCAAAAAAACAAAAACAAAAAAGAGGTCCATAAATGTCAGGGAAATTACAGTCCACAAGTTATATCAACATTTATCATTTAGCTATTAATGAGTATATCTAGACTTATAGAGTACACCAGTCTCTCACAACATGTGCTCTAAGAACAAACCTTAACCACAATGTATTTTGTGATATCATCCAATGTGGTCCCTTTGAAAAACACCTTTGCCTCCTAAAAATCAAAACACATACATCAATGTCACATCTCTTTCAACTATTTCATTTTAAATAATTCAATGAATTTAGTCATTAAATAGAAAATATCAAAAATAAAGAGAGCTCATAAACACTTGTTTAAGCAAAATCTAACATTAGACATTGTTTACTTTTTACATAAAGTGTTACTAACCCACCCATTGATTATTCTATTACTACTCATCACATGTTGCATAAGATATTTATTTTTGTAAGCAGCCTGGCTCAACCTTCACAAGGCCCACCATCACTTTCAAATGGGTCTTAACATTAAAATTCTGATTCCGTATATACACAAAAATCACCATCATGGCTTACAAGTCAATGAATCTTTTTTTGACTTTTCTCTCTTGTTATCTTCTTGGATATCTTATCAAGGTCTGTAAAGGACATGACTGGTTACACGTTAATCTCAATACTAAAGTGAAAAAGATAATGGATTCAACTAATCTCAGCTACATGATACCATACAAAAAACGTGGGTTGTACATGACTAATGTCTGAAATATTCAAAAGTGTTTCAAGAAATTATTACCTAACCAGTCGAGTTTGGTGCCACAAAAATCTAGGTTGTCCACTTAGGGATGTATCTATGCAGGGCCGTATCTGAAATTGCACGAACCCTAAGAAAAAATAAAAATGGGATTCTAGCATATCTAAAAATAATAACATAATTTTATATATACAAAAAGTCCCAAAAGAAAATTTTATAAAGAATATATTACTATTTTTCTTGCGGTTTTTCAACTATATCTTTTTCACTTGACAAGATTATCAAGACATCCAATCTTCCCTCTAACGTGATTTATCGTAAGTACGAGTTGATCAATTTTAACTTCGTAAACCTTTTTTCCGCTGAAGTAACAAAAACTAAAACTAATAACATCACTATATAAATAATGCATATGTTTGAATAACAACTTTAAACTTTTTCCAAAAGTCCACTACCTCAACGATTTTTGTGATCTCACTTAGTAAAGTTTTACTTAATACATTGATATCTAGGAATAAATGATTCATATCAATGTCTAACTGTTTTCCATGTTTAAGAGAAATTTCAAAGATATTTTGTTTTCTCTTATTGAAATTTCTGAAATATTTGTTAAAATTTAAAGTTTCTAATTCTTATTGAAGGTAAGATAAAGAGTTAATTAGTAGATTATAATTTAGAAAAAAATATGTTTTTTGGTTTTGATATAGAGTTTTGAACTGATCCACGGAAAAAATTAAAATGAAAAAAAACAATTGGAGAAAATGAAAAAAATAAGAGAAAAAAAAATTGAATTAATAAGAGAAAAAAATATTAATAAAAATTTAGTTATAATTACTTTTTAGATATACATTTTTTAGTTATTATCCTTTTATTTTTTTCTATTTAAAAAATATAAGTTTAACATTTATTATTATAAAATACATAAAAATATAAAATATTGTTATATATATGAAAAATAAAAAAGTTTAAGTGGGGACTCCACAAAAATGGAAATTCTAAACGGATGTTTCACCGTCCTTAGCTCAGATACGCCTCTGCATCTATGAGCATGGTGTATTGCTCAAATATAAATTTCCTCCTTGCAGAAGTATCCAATCACTAAACTATATTGCATGAGGCAGAAAGAAACTGAACGTTCATTCTCACGCATTGCTTCATACACATGAATCAAAACATTGATAAATTGTCAGTCTCCTTAGGTCAAAGTGTCACCATAGCTTTCAAGGTATACCCTACCTTATAATGCTCCTTGACCAAAAACATATGGTCACATCATGAAACTGTCCATAACAAATCTCAAATAAATGCTTTGTTCAACTAATGAAACATAAGAAAACTCACCAGAGAATTTTTAGTATGCAAATTGGGTTTGATCCCATTTTCTCTCATGTTATACCAAATTTTCTAATATATACCACTAACCTATTCCTATCAACATTGTTAACCAAACCCAATAATCAAGGTGCTTGGAACAGAACCCGTGTACATTATATTCCTTGGAAGCCGACAACCACGGCGAATCTCTCTAGGTTTTCAAACTTGAAAACTGTTACTAAATGGTCCTATGGTCTAGTGGTTAGGACATTGGACTCTGAATCCAGTAACCCGAGTTCAAATCTCGGTAGGACCTTCTTTTTCGGATTCAGTTAAGATTAATGTCCAATCCGGTTTTTAACAAAATCGAAACTTTCGGTTATCAATTTCAACTTAACCATTGGTTATATTCGGTTCATACCGTTTGGTCACCACTAATACCAACGTACGTGTTTTTATTTAATAAACTTCACATTTTCGCGGTGAGAAGTGTAGAGAACAAACGAGAAGAAGAAAAAAAAAGTATCTATCTTCGTTACGTGTAAGCCTAACCATGTCAGCTCTCTGTTACCCTAACATCAGCATCATCTCCGGTAAGCTCAGTCCACGAGTTAAAACCATCGATCAATTTCCCAGACTCAATCTTATTAAGAATCAGAAACCATTGATTATAAAAAGGAGAAATTTGATCGTTGGATCAATCACTGAAGACAAAGAAACAATCAATATAAAAAGTGAAAATTTAGATCCAAAAGAAGAAGGTAATGATTCTTCTGATCGATTGATGAGTCGAGGAATCAACGCAGCCATAGTTTTAGCCACCGGAACAGTTGCTGTTACAAAACTATTATCTATAGATCATGATTATTGGCATGTAAGCTTAAAGCTTTTTTCTCACTTGTCATTGAATTGATTTGTTTGGTTTAGAGAAATTAATTTAACGATTGGTTTACTTTGTTAGGGTTGGACTCTTTATGAGATACTTAGGTATGCACCTGAACATAATTGGATTGCTTATGAGCAAATTCTCAAAACAAACCCAGTTTTGGCTAAAATGGCTATAAGTGGAATTGTATATTCTCTTGGAGATTGGATTGCACAAGTAAGGTTTAACAGAAACCCATCTAGAAAGCTTCTTAATTTTGACTTGTTTCTGATTAATTTTGTATGTAAATTTTTACAGTGTTATGAAGGGAAACCATTGTTTGAGTTTGATCGAACTCGTGTTCTTAGATCAGGTCTTGTTGGATTCACACTCCATGGCTCACTATCTCATTATTACTATCAATTCTGTGAGGTAACTAATCATTTCACAAATCTGTTCATGTCTTTGATACAATGTTCTGAAATCTGAAAGCTAATTACTTTTTATTTTGTAAGGCTTTGTTTCCTTATCAAGAATGGTGGGTAGTTCCTGCAAAAGTAGCCTTTGATCAAACAATATGGTCAGCAATTTGGAACACTATCTACTTTACAGTTTTAGGACTCTTACGTTTCCAATCTCCAGCTAAAGTTTTCAGTGAAATCAAGACCACATTTTTGCCAATGATTACTGTAACTTACACTACTTGTCTTTGTAATCATATAAAAAGCTTTAAGTTTAAAAGAACTTTGTTTGTTTATACAGGCAGGCTGGAAACTATGGCCATTAGCTCACTTGGTTACATATGGTGTCATCCCTATAGATCAAAGGCTTCTTTGGGTTGACTGTATTGAACTCATTTGGGTTACTATATTGTCTACGTGAGTATTCTTTATCTTTTATCTGTTTTAAGCTATTGTGTGTTGCTAACATCAGATGCATCCGGATTTAAATTTTGACTTTGGTGAAGTTACTCAAATGAGAAAGCAGAGACACAAGCATTAGAGGAAACAAAGTCAAGCAAGGTTTTGAGAATATATCTTTAGAATTCAGAGTCTCTGTAGCGTTTTAATGTCCTTACTATGCTAATTTGTATCATCTGCAAATACTTGACAGGATTAGGCAATATCACCATGTAGATTCAAGATTCTATAGACAGGAAGCAGAAGTTATCAAGAGAATCAAACACATACTTGTCTTTTTCTTTAGCATAGAAACATAAAACATGTATAGATTACATTTAATTCATTGATTCCGAGAGAGAATCTCTGTGGCAAATCTATTGTACAATACTAACATCAAACAAGAAACACAGATTGAGCTACTGACAATGCTCAAGCTTAACAAAGGAATGACATGTTTTGTAAGATCAGTTCTTATAATCTCAAGTCTTTGACTTGTCTTCAGAGAATCTCGGAAGCTGAACGAGTGAGTTAACTCGTGTGACACCTTCTAGACCTAACCAGTTTTGATCTCCTACTGTTTTGTTCTCATCCTCTGCATCTGTATTCACATTACCATAAGTTTCATTTTCTTGATCTGATGATGATCTAACTGTGAAGTTTCTTTGTAGACTTGGTTCTGATCTTTGTCCATCATCTGATTCCACTGCGTTTGTGGCTGATGAGAATCCTTGTTCATCATAATCAGACTCAGAATCCATTTTACCATCAAGAAACAAACACACAACTGCACAATCATCCATTTTCGAAGTCGGATACTTCAGTTTCCATTCACGAGCTGCTGAGTTCACCAAGATCCTAGCTGCTGATGCTCTGCTTGAAGCTGAAGCTACAATGCTAACCACTTCGTCATTGCTTAACACATCCCATACCTATTCAATAAAAGCTCAGACATTAGTAAAGTCGTTGTCTTGGGGATTATAAAGCTGGTAAGATCACTTAGCTTACTTACTCCATCTGATGCAAGAACAATGAATTGATCTTTGTCTGTAAGAACACGGTGAGTGAACTCAGGTATTGAAATAACTCCATACTCTTTTAAACAGAAATCACCAAATGCTCTAGCCATGGCTAGTCCAGGTGCATCATCAAAAGGTAGCCAGACTCGTGGCACTTCTGGCTCGTCTTGCAGCGCAAAGACTCGTCCTTTACAGCGTTTGATCCTCTCAGCTTCCCCTATCATACTCACAAGATAGTAACATCCTAGTTACAGAGCCGTGCCAAGAATTCGAGAGACCTAAGACTAACTAAAAATTTTGTTATATATAAATATTAATTTTTTTTTTTAAAAAATAGATAAAACAGAAAAAATAAAGTGTTGACAAAGTAAAAGTTTTGACGATAGAACTATAAAAATACTATAAATATTAGAAAAAAGTAAAAATATATATATTTTGTTATAAAATAGAATAATAAATATTATATTTTAATCTAAGAAAATAATTATTCTACTATTTTTATAACTTTTGTAATATAATTTTNTAATAATATTGTATTAATATATAATAAATCTAAACTTTTTAAAATAAAATTAAAATAGATAAAATTTAAAATATAAATTTAATAAAATTACTATAATAAAATTTATGAAATATATGAGGCCCAAGGCCAATGCCTTTTTTGTAAAGGCATAGGCACGTCTCTGCCTAGTTAAGATAAAAGCATAATGTTTGAAGAATGATTTCGAAAAGTTATTAAAGCTTACTCGGTAAATCCGGCTTCAGATCAACTGTTAGTTGAGTTGCTACCATAGAATCGGTACTGTCTTTCGATGCAAGTATGGCCCGAGAATCCCCAATGTTTCCCATGAAGAGGTTAGCCCCCTGAACAATCAAAAAACATCATCATCTGAGATCAAAGATGCTTGAAACTGAAAGAGAGAGAGAGAGAGAGATCTTTTGTTCTCCAAATTTTTACCTGTTTAAGAATGGTAACAGCAGTGCTGCCACTACAGAAACTGTCCAAGTTAGGATGAGATCTCAGTTCCTTATCCATGGCTTTAAAAGATTTCAAGAATGCATCACCCCACAAGCCTTTTAGTTTATCTTCATTAGATCCATCTTTAACAGCTTCTTGAACAGCAGATTTGCTTGAGTTTCTTCTGAATCGAGTTCCTCTAGGACTGTTTTGCTTCGATTGAAGCGACTGAAAGAAAGACTGCAACTTCACAGGCAATGTATCTCTCACTTTACGAGCAACAAGATGGCCATAAGGACCATGACCATCAAATACACCACAAAAGGTGACATCTTCAGATATAAAATCCTACAAAACCACAACACCAAGTGAGTCCCTCTTTAAACCTATCCATATTGTTTCGAAATAAAAAAAGAAAAAGACTGAAGAACTCACTTCCCACACAATCATGGCGTCCTGATTAATACCCTTGCGTCCTTGTTGAGTGAAAATGCAAGAGCTCCTGCTCTTGCTACTAGAAATGATCCGATTTGGTATAGAAGACAAGTTCTGCAACTCAACTATATGGTCTGAAAACGTTCTCTTACCCCTTTTGCTCACACAGCAGCCAATCCCAAAATATGGCCGAGGTAAAGGCTTATTCTTCTCTCCATTGCTCCAGCTGCTGCACGTACTCTTACTACTAGTTGATACACAACCACCCATTCTTCAATCCAAGTGTTGATGTTCTATAGACAAAACAAAAAGACTCTCCTTATGTACCAGAACAGATCTCAAGTCTTATGCTTAAAGTAGAAAATTTAGTCAAAGAAAGAGTTGCTACATGAGTGTTTTGTTTAATAGTATATACTCTCTTGAAAAGCCTTGGATTCAAATCTTGGTCAACGTTAATCCATAGAATTTGACCCTGAAAGCAATATAGAAAATGATTAGTTAGACTTAGATATTTTAACAATAGTTTCAATAAGCTTCAACAAGTTGTATGTATAGACCAAAATACTACATGTGATGAGATCATAGCAAATAGAATTAGTGTTTTTTATATTAGTGCTGACAGATAACTAGCAACTACTAATCCCTGTGATTAATTAATCAAAGTAGGACCTATAAGAATCACAAAATTAAGAAAATCAAGAACAGAGTTTGCACATCTGTTTGATTTACTTATGATCCAGATGGGTTCTTATGAATAACTCTTTTTTTTCTGGTTCATTAGAGACTCTAAACCCATTAGGTAGTTAGTTCTTCAATGTTCAAAGGATAATGTCACCTATTTGAAGAAAGAGAGCTGAAGACAGATCAAACTAAAGCAATATTTGAAGATAGTCAAAAACATATATGTCTATCTCTATACTTCCTTTGTTGCTATAACATGTCAGGACACTACGCACTTTATGCAAATTCTGAAGAACAGAGAGATTCTAAAGCAACAAATAAACATAAAAAGGTGCCGTTTTTAGAGTAAAGCGATTAACTTTTTTGGAATCCAATGTAATAAAGTAAACCAGAGAGATAAAAACTATTGATCGGAAAATTACCCGGAAACTAACCAAACTAGTGTAGAGTGATGATGAAGATGATAACAAAAAAAAAACTAAATATGAGAGCAGATCACGAGAACCGGACCAATCAGAGTTTAGAAAGCAAACGAGTAGAGATCAAATGTGAGAAATAGAAGTGATTTAAAAGCAAAAGAACGAACCTTTGTTTTGGAAATGAAGAACAGTTTTGACTGAATTCAGACAACGAAACAGAGAGTGAGAGAAAGAGAGAGGAAGTTAGTAATTTTCAAGCCTTTAGAGTAATAATAATAGAGAAAACAAAAGGGATTTATTTATTTTCTTCCAAAGAATTGATATTTTATATTTTTATTAAATATCAAAGCTGCTTTTGTCCTTTAGCAATTCACTTTCTAAATTTCATGTATGAAATTAAAATTTGAATAGATTTTTACGCAAACTAATAATCAAAGTCCGGACACTCTCCAGTCTCCATCACATAAATTTTATTACTTTATGTAAAGAAATATAAAAAAATCCAAAAAAAGTATAATATTTGACTAAATTACTTAGTGATTGAACAGTTTCACATACCTACGTTTTAGATTTGCAGTCTCAGAGAGTTCCTCCAAAACACAGCGTATTGTTCAATGCAAATTAAAAGAAAATAAATAATAATCGCATGGTAATGAATAATGATGATGAGGATGGGCCTGAATCTTTGCTTTAATTGCATCACCAACAGTAATACCTGTTTCCTCTCACCTACATCATTCTTCCCATATTTTCCAACTATTTTTATTTTATTTTCTTTTTTTTGTTAATTACTTATCCAATCAATTTACGCATTTACACTAGTTTCTGACTTTATGAGTTTTATTTTTAGTTTATATATAATTAAAGTAATAAATTCATCAACTTGGCTTCATTCTTTTAACTTTTATAATTGTGTTGAAATACGTATGTAAATGTGTAATACTACTTCATGTGTTCATAATTTTTTATTATTTTTTAATATACCTTTTTGTAAGCTTTATTTTTAAAAAATATTTTATATAGTTTCCCTCCTTTGCGTTTCCTAATTAAAGCAACACTATAATCTCCACATCGGAATACATTTCCCCTTTTTCTTTATTTGTTTTTTTTTGTTAGACTTTTTTCTCTGTTGTATTTGAAATTATTTAACATTGATATTCAAATGTATCCTCGATATAGTGTAAGGTTCCATTGGCTTTACAAATCAATGAAACCAATATTACAAACTTACAATTTATGGTTTTATGACTTTTTTTCTTCTAGTTATTTTTCTGACTATTTTTCATTACAAATTCTGTACTCTGTTTTAAAATAAATGTTGTTTAAAATCTATTTTTATAAATTAAGTATTATATACAAATTCTAAGTCAGATTTTATACATTAATAAGAAAGATGAAATCATATAAGTGTATCAATATTTTTAATAGATTTGTAAAAGAATTCATAAACGATATTTATTCTGAAAAAGAAGTGACTAATGAGCGAAATAAAAAAGAAAGGCCATGATATGATTGGTTCTATGGGTAAAAATTCTTATCGTGTGCTATATATATAAGAAAAGGAACTGGCATGCATGATCATCATGACATGTTCATCTGATGCCATGTGGTGGTGGCACAATTTCACCATATATATTATTACATAATGCAGCTCGATTGCTCGAACAATGATCACTGTCTAGCTTTGTTTTCTGGTTCTTCGGTATACTGTAGGTTCGAAATGAGACATTCTAAATTTCTATTAATAATTTGTTAATTATGTTTTTTTTTCTTATAAAAATAAATATTCGTTAAAGTTTTTAACAAATATAAATGTTTTAACAAAAAGACAAATATATATATATATATATATATATATATATAAACAGTGGACATTATATGTCTGTCTAACCAGATAAATGACATATAATATGAATATAAAATCAATTTTTTAATGTCAGAAGGACATAAATGACTAGTAAGGAAAAAAAACAGACATTTTTAATGTCTGAGTGGACAAAAATATTAATGTAAATATAATTTAATTTAATTTGTTTTTATTTTTTGTTTTTTACTAGTGTTGTAACGTCAAGTCCCCGAAAACAAAAGATAAATTTAGTTTATCTAATGATGGAGGTTGTTTTTATTAAAAACAGAAGTATGCTAGATTAAATTGATAAAAACAAAAACTACGGAGTTGATTGAAAGGTTTGATAAGTAAAGAGAATTTATGGTGCAATTTTAAAATTTTTTTTAGAGAAAACCATCATGAAACCTCCTCTTTATAGCATGGCCGTTTGATATTGCCCCATATGAGATCTGAAACGTGCGTCTTATAAGAGGAGGAGTAATCAGATTGTGCTTGCGGTTGTTGGTGAATTCCGGCGGTGTGATTTCTTGTGTAAGAAGCAAAGTCTGTGGTGGTTTCTCAAATTCTCTGATAAGAGTTTTGATTACTTCAGTTGATTTTTTGGTTGTTACACTTGTGATCTGAATGTCTAGGACCCACCATCGTCATAGCTGGAGCCACTACCGGAGCTACGAACTTGTGTGTTTGTCTTGTGTGTTTGTCATGGCGTGATGAGAGGGCTCTAACTTT
>KE158462.1:4863-18022 GCA_000411055.1 Leavenworthia alabamica | reverse complement strand
CTCTTCTTCTTTTTCACTTTTTCTCTTTTCTCTAATGAATTCTCTCTTTTTCATCATAGTGGCCACGAAAATCCTTTTAATAAACTAGAGTTTCTTTAGTTTTTAGGGATTAAATAGGTTTAGATCAAATTAAAACCTAATTAGGCCCATTAATCTCACTAACCCACATAGAAACCCTAATAAGACCAAAACCCGCTTGAAAACCTCTTTAAAATAAATTCACAGACGTTACACGTGGAAACTTGGTGAAAGTGAGCTTGAACAGCATGTGAAGTAGTGATCACACTTGCAACTGTGTTTCCTTTTATTGTCGACTTTTCAGCTGTTTGTGAAGAATTCTTATTGCCTTGATAAACCTGATGAGGACCTTTATAACCAGGAGGGTAACCATGTAGTTTGTAGCATTTGTTAACAGTATGTCCCTTGAGACCACAGTGTGTACAGAGAGGCTTCTGTTTAGGCTTATAGTAGTTTGAGATGGCAGCAATGAGATCAGGACTCAATCCAGTAGGTGTTTGCAGTAATGGTTGAGTAGATGGATGATCTACAGGATGAGAAGAAGCTTGAAAAACCACAGAGTTAGCCTGAGGAGTATTCTTAATTGTTGACTGTTCTTCATGCTGAATGATCAAGCTAAAACCTTTATCCAAATCAGGTAATGGATCCAGCATGATGATTTGAGCTCGAACACTTTCATAAGAATCATTGAGGCCAAAAATAAACCTTCGTACCACACTTTTTCAAAAATATCATGCCATTGCTTGTTGATATCAAAATTACAAAGTGTGCAAACACAAGTAAGAGTTGCTTGCGTTGTTTGCATTTCCTCCCGAATTGTTACAAGCCAAGTGTAATAAGCATTGACATCCATAGAACCTTGACGCAAGAGATAAAGTTGTTGCTCAATGTGATATAGCCTAGGTGAATTGTTCTGTCTAAACCTCTTACTCAGATTAATCCAAATAGCATGAGAAGTTTTGGCAAACAAAATACTCTGACCGATAAATTTCGAAACCGAGTTTATCAACCAAGATCTAACTACATCATTGCATCTAGACCAAATAGGAGCATCGATACTACCAGTGGCTGGTTGAGGCAAAGATCCATCAACGAAGCATAGCTTGTTTCTGCCATTTAATGCCATTCGCATAGATTGTTCCCAAGATTTGTAATCACCAGCACCAGTAAGACGATCTGTCACCAAATTTAAACTCGAGTGATCATTACTGCTGAGAAAATATGGATTATCGTATGAATCACGATTTGAAGATCCCATCGCAAAAAGAAAGACTCAAAGCAGAAAGATAGTAAAGAAGAAGAAGCGGAAGTGAAATCTAGGTTAATCGAAGGTAATATCGACTAAATCTAGGTGATGATTGTGCCGATAACGCAGAAATCGGAAGAAAAGGCAACAATCGTAGGTCAAGAAAAGGTAAAGAAGAGAATCAGAGTAGAGATTGAGCTGAGAATCGAGTATACAAAGACAAAAAATTCAAGAATTGAATTCGTCAAGAGGAGACAATCGATTTCTAAACGAGAAGCACTCATATCTGAAGAAAGAAGGAATCAATTTTCGCAGAGAAAAAAAATTTCTCGAAAAAAAAAATGAGGAAGCTCATGGAGGTGGATTGGCTCTGATACTATATTAGAATGCACAAATATAAATTTAATATGTTTCCATTAACTTAACTTTACAAGGATGTGCCAAGGTGTTTATATAGACAATGTCATTAACAAACTAATTAACAGCTACTAACTAACTTGCTAATGACACTTAACTGTCTAACAGACTCATATAACAACCATTGACTCTAATAGAATCTTACATTGCCACGACCTGGTGTTCCACAGAGTGTGGTATGTTTACATCTCCTGACTAGAGTCTTAGCCTGGCCAGTTTGATATATATGATTTACAAACACAACTCATATTGCTTCATTGGTATATTGGTAGGTAACATTAGTGAAGATGGTGAATGAAGCTACGACTAATATTCCAAATTGGGGATCACAGAGAAGAGTAAACCATTGACTTGTTCATTTCTTTTAAAACCTTAGTTGTTTCGTTTTGTTTTGTCTTCTTGGTTTAGGTTTGTAATATATATAAATATAGCTTTCCAAATAACAAAGCCTTTGTCTTACATTTTACTTATCCAATTCAGTATGGTCTCTACTTAGATTTTGAGAATCCAACAGTAAACCCTATTAAGTTGAAACCTGATATTTCAAAGTGAGCATTGCATTTTTTTCTTAAAATATATTTTACTATGTATTATGAAACACTAATTTATCATTTAAATGTAATAATAAGAACCAAGTCATGTTCCTAGAGTGAATATCTGAATACTAAGATATATAGATAATATGTACTGATGTGGATCTGTTATATTTGTATGTTTAAAATAAAAGTTTATATAATATAAGAATAACATAAAGTATGAAAATATCACCAAAAATAGTTTATTAATAATGTGGAGTATGAAAAAGGGGATTAATTATCTGATTTTTAACTTCAAGTTATAGTCCAATTTGAGAATATTTAAAAAATATTTATAGTTTAATGGTTAAATAGTGATATGTAACAATTAACAACATTTATAATAGTTGAGTGTGATTTGGTATTAGCAAACAAAAAGATGATTTTTCTAATGATATTTTTCCTGTTTTTGTAATTCTATAGTTACTTCCTATAATTTATTGTTAAAGTTGTTAGCTTTTAAAATAAAATTTAATCTTGAAAAAAACTAAATAACTTAACTGAATAAAAATTTCATATTATTATTTAGAAACTATTATTATATTACGTTAAAAAAATATTACAAATGTTAAATTCCACAAGAGTTTCCTCCTGGACCACCATAATAAAAAAAATATCCTAGATTATTTTTATAAAATGGGCTTACTTTACCTATTTTTATCCCATAACAATTAGGACTATCTAACAATATATCTGTATGAAATGAATCTATTCTTTTTGACTCATAATTATTATTTAAAACTCCAATATTTGAAAACAGAGTTGTATCTTTAGTACTTCTTGTTGGAAATTTACCATTGCCCATTGGAGGGCTTGAACCTGAACGAGAAGATTCAACCGCACCTCCAACTCCAGCTATATTTGCACCATTTTCTAGAAGGTTAAATAATTCTTTTGGCCAATAGCCGATATCTACCGGAGGCGATGATAGCAGTGTTATCCACCAGTTTCCGGTTTGTTTATCCTTTTTATCATAAATTAGCCGACAAAATAGATTCATATGTTAATTAAAAATTAAAAAAAAAAACTAAAATATGTGCTAAACTTCTAATCAAATTATTGTAAGAGAAAAATATATGAATTTTTTTGTATAAAAGCTTTTTTGTTGAAACCTTGCAAACATAATTTTAAGAAAATCAAATAAATTGAAACCAATAAAAGAAATTTCAAAATATTATATAGAAACAAGAAAATAAGCATACAAAGTTATAAAAAAACCTGATCGATGGAGATACGCAACCAAACAGGTTCTCCTGGCTTAAGGTCAATGGGTTCGACTAGGGGAACGGTACGGGATACTTGAACAAACCCTGGACATACTGTATTGTAACATCCTTTTCCATCTTTACCCTTTAAAAATCATATTTAATATCTACCTGTTATTTTTATTCAAAAATGTATATTTTATTTGATTTATTAAATATTATGGATTCTAAAAGTTAATGAACACCTTCCAACATCCATAAGACCAAACACGTCCATCGCCAAATACACTTGGATTTATCTGTTAAAAAGATTTGTAATACTTTAAAAGTACTCAAGATTAATAAATGATTTTTTTTTTAAAGATGTAAAACCTACCATAAAACCAGCTTGTATGAAATTAACTTGGTTATTCAATGCAGTGCCTATATATACTTGACTATACGAGGCTTGATCTTTTCCAACGTTTAGCGCAAATGCGCTTAACCAAGAATCTATGCCACGATATGGACCACTACTTGTCCGAACTCCAGCCAGCTATCAGTTATAATGATATATAATATATAATATATATATATTAATTAATTAATATATAAACATATATAACAGTAATATTGTTATAAACGTATAATTAAATATAAAGATAAATTTATTAGATCTACTGTATTAGGAGATTTGATATGAATGCTTATATGTACTCCATGGCTTTCTTGTGTTAGCGGATGGAAATATTTTTTAGCAAAAAGTTGTGTGTTAGAAATGTATTCTTTTGAATTTCTCAATATAGAAACTGTTCCTATTGGACATCTTATTTTCTTCTTGTATGTTTTGTTGTTGTTAGTTTGGTTCTTTAACTCAAAAATTGAATCTGATGGTTTCATCTTTATAGAAAAAATAAACATTATAGTTAAATTCTAATTATATAAAAATAATAATACCAATTTTTGAAATGTCTATGCACCTGGATTGTGTGGTTTTTGAGCAAGGGATGATCAAGTCCTGGTTGCTTTAAAATGTCAATGCAATCATATGTTACATTTCCCCTTATCTGCCTATAATGAGTTTATTGGAGTTGTTCGGAATGGATATCGGAGAGACGTAGGTGGATCTAAAGACGTTTTCGGAGTGGAAAAGGTTATCACTTGTCAGACCTTGAGGAAGGATGTCACCGACCGGGTGACTAAAACAGATCGACCAGTCTAAGTGCAAGGGCAGAATGGTTTGGTGAAATAAAGCCACCCGACCGGTCTAAGTCATTTTAAGTGATTGGCCTTAAAAACCAATACTGGTCGATGATGGAGGTAAGAGATAGTGGAGACTCATTTTTTCCATTTTTCTCCATTCCCTTTAACCTCAAAATCTCTCTCTTTCTCTCCCATAGATGATTCCACCTCTTGTTGGTGATTTTGGATGATTTAGAAGGGGATTGGTGTGTGGTGGGGAGAAGCTTTGTGGTAAGCTTCTATTTTCTTCTTCTTCTTGGTTAATCTTCATATTCTAGGAGGAGAATAAATGTTGTGTGATGTAGAATTAGAGATCTTGGAGGAGACTTGGAATTGTGAGGATTAAGCTTGGAAGAAGCTTTCTAAAGGTAAGAAATCTCTTTTCTTGTTGAGATTAGAGGAGAGATTGTTGAGGATGTAGGTCCTTGGTTGGCTCTTGGCTTAGGAGTGGAATCAAGCCAAAAGAAAGGTGTTTCTAGGTAAGCCTCCATCCCTAGAGAAATTTTTGGGCATTGCATGTGGATTTTAGGTGGTGGTTGGCCGGATTTAGGTGATTTTTTGGTGGTGGACACGTTCTGGGATTTTGACCGGTCGGGTGAGTTGAAGTACCCGACCAGATGAAGTCTCAGCCAGCCAAAAACGAAGGGAAGAAGGCACGACCGACCAGTTCCATAGCCTGGGTGAAGTACCGTGTGATGGACCGGTCGGGTGAGACTTGTGGAAGTTGCGGATGGAAGACCGGTCGGGTGGGTTAGGGTGACCCAGCTGGGTGAAGTCACTGCCAAGGAAAATGGTGGGGTGACACGGCCGGGTGAAACTATGCCATGGCCGAAGGGGATGGCCGGGTGGTGTTACCGGGTGAGTGGGGCATGGGGTTACCCGACTGGATGGGGTTGTTGTACCCGACCGGTCTGGTGACTATTGTGCAATAGGACCATGGTTAGGTGGCTTGTTATTGAGGTGTCTCTTTGCTTGGTTGTGTAGGTGTATTGGAGAGCTTGGAGCTAACCCGTTCATTCACCAAGCATTGGACCGATGTGAGTGCGAGACCGTGGTTAGGAGGGGCCACGGTTAGCCGCAGATAATCCGATTTGGGTGTTGTGTGTGAGGTGTCTAGGTGACCGTCTTAGTCTTTGTTGTTGATTTCGCCATTGTTTTGTTGTCTTTTTTATTGAGGCGACATAGCCGAAGTGGTCCGATTATGTTGCGATATTCCCTGATAGTGCACTATGCCTTGTTTTATTGCGTTGTTTTGTTGTAGTCATGTTGATTGCGTTGTTGTTGAATTCATATTGATACGAATGATTGTGTTTTATGTTCATGATTCATATCATTGATTATCCCAAAGCTAACTGGGTCCTGTAACAGAACCGGTAGATGGGAGGATCGGCTCACTCAGTATTTTGGTATACTGATCGCATCTCTTTTGATGTAGGTTGCGAGTCGGAGCACGTGGAACCGGGAGGCTGCAGTGGAGAGATGACATAGGGAGTACTTGTTGTGTAAAAGTTTATTATCTTCTTTTATAAGTCCAAGTCGGACCTATCTACATTTAGTACATGGTTGTGTACTTGTTATTTGACACTGTTATGTTTGTTGGAACGGTTTAGAATTGTTGTAGTTTCCGCTAGTTGTTGTTGACTTGCTGTTCGATGAGCATGCTTTAATTGTTGTTGTCTTATTGCTTGTAGTTATAACTAGGTGGTTAGTTGTTAGATGTTAGAAAATATTTGACATCCCGTATTGCGAGCATCCACAGGAGTGGTTGTGTCAAAAATAATTTTTAAAGTTTACCTTGAAGGATCTGAGAGGCACCATATTTTGATCGGAATGAACTAGAGCGACGAAGAACAAAAGAATTAAAAGATTTATAACAAGAGCCATCATAATTCCCGTCGACATTTCACATCCTGTTTTCATTTTTGTTTCTCAAGACTTACTATACTAAATATCTATATATATACACATATATTTGACTACGACTATTAAAAAGATACAAAATATATTTTCACATTAATTATTTTCACTGCAGTTATAAGGAAGATACAAATACAAATAGTTTGATTGTTCAAAAAATATTGCAGTTACTAACAACACTAGCCCTGGGCATTCGGTTCTGTAATACCCATAACTTTTATTGGGCCAACGGCAAACACGAGCTCATTAAAGAGTGAATCGACCTTCTCCTCCTTTAAAAGGTCTCATGACCTAAGCACAATGCCTTAAATCAACCTGTACGTGAAACATCTCAAGTGCATCACCATCACGCACAAGAGCAACAAGGTAAGCACCAACCTCTCTCTGATGTGCCTTTCGTTAAGTGTAACGGGAGTGATGATGAGATTATGATGCATAATCATGTAGCATAATCAATACAGAGGAGAGAGAGATTAATTTGAAGAGGAGAGAGAAAGCTCCAGAGGAGGAAGAAAATGTAAGTAAACCTTGATCTATTGCTTCTGGTGATTAAATGATGATGCTTAGAGGTGATTGACGGTGGTTCGGATTTGTCGTTTCAGGTTGGATCATAGGGAGAGAGACGGGATCAGAGAAGAAGAAGAAGAAGAAGAAGTGGTGCAGCAAAGTGAGGTGAGCTTCGTCGTTCTTTGCGTGGTGGTGACGAGCGGAGATCGACGATTGTGGGTGGTGGTGATTCTAGCGGAGTCGCTGAGTATCGAGACCGGTGGTGCCCAAGTCGTCGTGTTCGTCGTCGCCATTAACGTAGCATGTAGCATGTTGAGGTTTGTTGCGTGAAAACGTAACTAACATGGGACCCATAACATAGTTAATAGATTATAGTTATAATCATAGTTAATAGTTATTGGAGAAATTTGATTTAAAATACCAAATCATGTGTTATTGAAACATGAAATTTAAAATAGTTATTGAAATTCAGTGTTATTGAAACATTGATTTTTAAAAGTACCATGAAATCTACTGTTATTGAAAACAGTATAAGGATTTGATTTAAAGATTTCAGCTGAGATTTCAGCTGAGATTTCAGAGTATTTCTTAGTTAAAAATACAAAAACCAAAATCTCATGTTTTTAGGTGAGATTTCAGAGAATTTTTTAACAGAATTTCAAATTTACTCAAATTTAACCAAATCCTCTCAAATCCTATTATAAATCAAATCTCTTCAAATACTTATTTCAATACCTCCCCCTAAGAGTAATTAGCAAAATAATTAAAACAAGTTGGTTTTAATTATTTTAGGGGATTTAGGAGTCTGAAAAGTTTTAGGAAATCTCCGAGAATTCCGCAGAAATTACCAAGGTGAGTGCATGACCGTAGGATTAGTTTTCTGTGAATTTTGAATATGTTAATATGTTTTTCGATGAGCCATGGGATGATAGTCATGACATGTTTTTGATTAGACCGTTGGATTGATTGATTTATTCGTATATTGCATTATTCCAGTAATTAATCCATGTTAGTACGGGAGGATTGCTCCATTTAGTGTTTGGTTTTTCAAATGCTGGTGTATCCAAATTTTTGATGTAGGTAAAGAAAAAGTGTGAACGTAAAGTCATGGCAAGGATGGGAGGAGGACGGTCTAGAGTATTGATTGTTTTTGATGATTTTATTTATTATGTTTATGTCCCGTTTGAATATTAATGGATATTTTGATGGATGATTTAAAAATATTTAATTTATGTTATTGTTTAATTGCGGTTCTCTGGGGTATGGAAATCATTAGAATCGTTAGGTTGTTGCAAAAAAAAAAAAAACAGGACGGGTATTACAATTGGTATCAGAGCGGAGTTGTTTCTACGACACTCCCATTGTGTTTTGTGTGCGGTATGAACTCTAGACCTAATCCTCTCCGAGCATTCAATGAGACTTCACGGTATGTCGTCCTTCCTTGTTTATAATAAATTGTTTATGTACTTAAGTTTTTTTTGTAAGTGCAAATGGTTTATAGTTCTTCTAGAGGATGCGGACGTGGCAGAGGACGTGGTCACGACCAAGGCCATGAACGTGGGCGTGCAAGATCTCCGATGGTTGAGGAGAGTATGGCTCAGGGTGTTATACCTGAGCAGGTTCTAGAAAATGAGCCAGAAAATGTTGGTGTAGCAGCAGTTGCCGGTAATAGAGCGGGATTTTCTCAGATGTTCGGAAATCGTATTGCAGCGGTTTTGGAGCGATTGTTGGAGTAGTTGGGTACAGTACCACCAGTTCAGGCCCGGAAGTTCCACCGGTTCAGGTACCGGAAGTCCCACCGGCTAAGGTACTGGAAGTCCCACCGGTTCAGGTATTGGAAATCCCATCAATTCAGGCACCAGAAATACCACCGGTTGCGGTACCTATTGAGCCGCCCGTTTTGGAGGTTCTACCTAGAGCAGTTGTTGCTGAGAGGGTTCCTTCTTACTTGGAGATGATGGGACAGATGCAGAGGATGAGTACATCATTTTTCAGAGCTGGTTCTAGGCCTGAAAAAGTACATGAGTGGAGAAGACGCATGGAGCGTAATTTTGAGTCTAGTGGATGTCCTGAGGGATACAAGGTGGACTTAGCGGTTCATTATCTGGAGGCGGACACTCATCTTTGGTGAAGGAGTGTTACCGCTAGGAGAGCTGCTACGACTATGACTTGGGATGACTTCGTGGAGGAGTTTGATGCCAAGTGTTGGTAAAAACCTCATCACAGATTGATGAGGGTCTGAAAGATGAGATTGTGGTGATCAATCCTCCGGTGCAGCCAAAGAAGGCTCACCAGGCCGGACCCAGAAAGGTTAGTAATATTCCTTTGTCTAAAGGTTTAGAAATGGATTTTAATTACTTATCAGAATTTTCTTTTGTCAGGGTGACTTAAGGGCGATAAGCCCATGCAGGGGCAGAAAAAGAAATGGGATGGTGGTACCAAAAGTCAACAACAGAATCCGCATGGAGGATGTTTGGTTGCGGGAGCATGCAACATAAAGTCGTTGATTGCCCCCAGAAGACTGATACGAGAGTGTGTTTTCACTGCAGAGAGGTGGGGCATATTAAGCCTAAGTGTCCCAAATTACAGATGGGTGTAGCAGCACCGCAGAATCAGGGGAAGACAGCTACGTGGGTGTACGCCATCACTGAGATAGGCAAGGGCTCCAGACTGATCACCGGTAACTTTATGAACTTATTTAATTTGGTATCTTTTAGTTTCATATTGTTTGCATATTTTATGGTATTAAGTTCTTAGCAATATGGAATTGTGTAGGAATCTTGATTGTAAGAGGATGTGTGTAACATCCGTAAAAAAAAAATGAGATCAATCGGGAATTAGGTTATGCGAATTATTGGGCTTGGAATGCCCAAACTAAATAAGAGAAAGAAAGTTGGACTCAAGGGCCCATGATGAACTGGTGTGAAGGAGAAGGAGAGTGGTGAGTTGGGCCTCTTAAGGCCTAATTGATCCATCAAAAGTGAATTGGGCCTTAAGGCCTAATTTTGGCAAAAACAAAATGTTGGGCCTTAGGCCCAAGATGAGGGACGAAATTGGAGAGTTAAGAGGAGTTTCTCCACTTTTCTCCTTCACTCAAGAAGCCTTTCTTGCCCTGTAAGTAGGTGAAGAAGAAGAATAAGGAGATGTGATGTTTTGTGGAGATTTTTGTTTGATTCTTGTGGAAGATTTGTGGTAAGCTTCTCCTTCCTCTCCTTGGTGTATTGATTTCATTATTTGTAGATTGAAAACTCAATTAGTTAGCTATGGTTAAGGTGGTTGAAGTAGGAGAAAGAAGGTGACTCCTTGTTGAAAATTTTCTAAGAGATTTATGTGGAGTGGTTGGTAAGTTTTTTTTTATCTCCTTCTTTAGTGTGGTTTGATGATTGTTGAGTAAAGAACATTAAAGCCTCTCTTGACCCTGCAGACGGAAGAAGGAGAGAAAGAGGAAGTTTGTTTATCACTTAGATTTTGAGTGAATTAATTGTTGAGCTTCTTAAATCCTTCCTCTTGAGATGTGTTGATGTTCTTTGACTGTTATGTGATATTACATGTTTTGGTATTTATTTGTTGTATTATAAATTTTTTTAATATGCATTTCAAGTACGTCTCCACGAGGTGTGGTCGTGTCAATTTGGTATCAGAGTGGAGTTGTTTCTAGGACAATCCGCGGTAGTGTAGAGTTGGGTATGTCATCTCCTCAGCCTAGTAGATTGGGTTACACGGTAAGTCTCAGAATGTGTGTATTATTACCATTGTGAAGGTAGTAATTTTGTTTTGTGTTGAGAAAGTTAATACGGAAGGAGTAGTGGCTTGGGATTGTGTTGGATTAGCAGATGGGAAATTCTGCTAATTCGGATGATGAACGAGTGAGATACAGTGTTGTGAGGTTGTTGGATGTAGACAACCGGCACTGAGAGATAGTGGTGAGTATATTACTGCTTGATACGTTGGAACCATACAGTAGTGTGTGGGGCTACTCGATATGGATAGCTAATATTTAACATTGTGGTGGTGTTGTAGGAACTGTCCTAGCGGGGAAGAAATAGAGTGTCATATGACAACGTTGTGAGGTCATCGCGTATAGATGACCGACATTGCATTGGGTACATAATGGGAAAAGACATTGTGAGATCACCACGATTAGGTGATTGGCGTTGTATATAGTGGATGGTTGAAGTAATTCTGTGAGATCATCAAACATAGATGATTGGCTTTGTGTCCAAGTCATAGTGAGGTTGACACTGTGAGATCATCGTGTATAGGTGATCAGCGTCGTGTGTAGTGTATGATAGGAGTGATGTTGGGAGGTCACCAGTTATTGGTGATCGACGTCCTTTGTTGTTTACAGTGGGAGAGATAATGTGAGATCATCACGCAGATATGTTCGGCATCATATGTTGTTATAGTGGAGCGATGTTGTGTGGTCTTGTGAGTATCTTGTTTATGTTGATGTACATAGTTGTTTAGATACTGTGTTAACTGTGGTGGATTTGGAGTTCCGTAATTCTCCATGTCTAGTATAGAGGATGCAGTGGGGTGACTTAGTAAAGTTACATGATTATATTGACTCGAGAAGATGCTGAGTTTAGGGTGTCGAGAGTCGAGTGTGACAGACTTAGGAAGTATCGAGAATGTGGTATTTCTCGAGGCCTAGGCATTCTCGATACCTAGGAAAGGGTGGTTGAGATTTAGTCTAGAGACGTTGTAGGATCATCTTGGGGAGGTGACCAATGTCTAGAGTGACTCATAGTGATGGATTAGATATGCATATATGCGTGAGTTACGTAGGCGGGAAAGGCAGCACTGTGAAGGTGGAGAGTGCCTATCCTAGATATGGTAACAATTTAGTTAAGATATCTTTCACTTTAAGATTAATTTTCTTTGAAGGAATGTATATTATTTGAAGAAAAAATCTTCATATGAACAAAAAAGTTAAAATTCTATAACATTCTATAAAGTTATAACCTTTGAAATTTGAAGTAATGTATAAAATTCTATAAAGTTAAATTTTTATATAAAAGTCTATTAAAAATTTTATATGAACAAAAAATATTAAAATTATTCAACCAATAGCAGTAAACTTAAACTTTAGATTTAATTCTATTAAAATTATATTTTATTTGAATAACATATGACTTTAGTTGACTCTTTAAAAATTATCAACCAATAACACATGATTTTAAATAATTATAAACAAATCATTAAAACTATCAAACCAATAACACATAGTTTTAATAGAGTTTTTATAAATCACAATTGAATAACATTAAATTCTTTAAGAAATTTAAGTCTTTAAAAAACCTAAAACCAATAAACCAATAAATTTTTTGTCGACGAATCTAACTACAAGATATTGATGAATTGTATATTAATCCTTGTTTAATATTAAAAAAACATTTGAAAACATGGTATATTCTGAGATTCATTCTTGACTTATCCCCTCTTGAAGCTCTCTTTCTTCCTTGGTTCAAGTAAATATAGTCTTGATCTTGAAGAAGACTCTCAACACATGCAACAGAGCTAATTAACAGCTATCCCAGAAGAAGTTGTTGTCTCAACCAGCATCTGAGAAGAAATAGTAAGGAGTGATCCTCATGCATCTCCATCAACACTGAGTCATACCATCTGGAAGAATAACAAAACCTGATGTAGAACCACATCAATTAGGATAAACTGGAACCCAAAATGAAGTGGCTGCTGCACATAGAATGACACCATGAAGCTTTCCTGGTTCATTCACACTCCTCAAGGACTTGACTCTTATATTATTAGTAAATGAAGATCCTAATAAAGTGGTTGCTTCACCTAAGAAGCTTTTAACCATCCGCTCAGCTAACCGCAGAATGTTCCTCTTTCCTTGGTCTGTTATCACTGCATCATGACACACACAAAAAACACACTCATGAATGGTTAAAAAACAGAACTGAGTTTCATTATTTGAAGAAAATTAGAGAATGAGTAGTGTAATACTTGTAGAACCATCCGGTACTCCAAATGGAAAGCTATTAATCATGATGGCAGCTGCTCGCTCGCTCTCACGTTCCATTGTTGCA
>KE158459.1:13851-26059 GCA_000411055.1 Leavenworthia alabamica | reverse complement strand
AAAATTGGCATCTGCCATGGGCCCAAGCAAAATATAAAAATTTTGTAAAGGAAAAAAAAAATTAAAAGGCCCAAAAAGTTTTAAGACAATGGTTACTAAAGATATAGTGAATTTTTTTTTGCCTAGGGTCTATTAAACCAATGAGACGGGTCTGCCTATCCTAGTATCCTTGTGTTCAAAGGAGTGACTAGAAAAAAAAAATTTGCAATGTGGCATCTGGTCAACAAATTGAAATATGGACAGGCTCTTGGTTATTTGATAAATGCCCAAAAGTACCGATACCTAAAATAATGCCTCTTCATGATATTAAAACAGTTTCTGATTAATGCCTCCTCTTGATATAAAAACAGTTTCTGATTTATTCATTATAGGAACGAGACAATGGGACCTGACATTCCTGACCAAATTTAATGCTCTTTTTAAACAGAGATATACAACTTATACGAAGTATCAAATCATCGATGTTGCAACAAACGGATACTGCTGCTTGGTTTTACTCCTTTATAGGAATATATACGGTAAGGACAAGTTATTATCAACAACTATAACAAGTACAATTTAATGGACATGAACCAATAACAGACATAATGAAGTAGCAGTCTAAGAAAGTCTGGAATTTCAATGCATCACCAAAGATCAAAATGTTTTGGTGGAAACTCCTTCACAATAGGCTACTAGTAGCTGAACAGTTGCTGAAAAGAGGTATTAAATTAAATCTGAAATGCTTACTCTGCAACAACCAAGAGGAGTCAGTAAATCATATCCTATTTTAGTGTCAATCAAATCGGGAAGTATGGAAGTGAATACTTGCTAATCCATCAATCGGGTACACTCTCGTCAACCAAAATCTTAGAACAAATATATCTAGTATTTTCAAAATGCTTCCTAGAAAAGCAAACTACTCTACGATAATACCTTTTGTGTTTTGGAATATACGAAAAGCGAGAAACAAGATTGTTTTTAATAATCAAAAGCTAGCGATAGACCAAATAATAACCAGAACAAATAGAGATTTCCAAAATTGGCAAAAAAGCTATGGAATTGGAATCTCAACCACCAGTAGTATTGCAGGGGCAGAGGAATCATCGAGTCGAGGAGGAACCTATTTTAGCTAACTACAAAGCTTATGTTTGTCTTGTAGATGCATCATGGATATCCCCTACACAATCAAGTGGAGTTGCTTGGATGCTGTATGGAAAGGATAGAAGATTAATAGTAATGGGTTCTTCATCAATTTCCCTAGTAAGCACGCAAGCGGAAGCAGTGTCACTGAGATTGGCAGTACAAGAGCTTGCAAAGCTAAATTATACAAATATTATCTTCAAAAGAGATTGTAAGCTTTTAATGAAGGTAGCTGAACAAGTAATACAAGGTAAAAAGGAACTCTAGTGTCCTAGCAAAATTAAAATGGAAGTTCAGAATGTCTTAACAATATGTAAAATTGGTGTACAATATACTTTTTCTTACATACCTAGAGTTTTTAATGTAGAAGCAGATAATATAGCAAACACTGCAAAGGCAAAGTCTCAGGGTTATGTAATCATCTATATGATTATTTAGACAATTTTGCAAGTTCGGAAAAATTGCGTGTAATTTTCAAAAAATAATAATTAGATTTGAGAAATATTGAAGGATAAGTTTTGAAATTAAAAAAAGTTATGTCAAATTATCATTTATGTTTAGTGGTTCCCTCGGAACACTCTTAATAGGCGCCGGTTGTTTATCGGCAAAGTTTAGACAAAGTTTTTTAATCATAGATTTGTTCACACACTTTTATCTTTCACATATCAAATGTTTTTCTTTGCCGATAGATTTTGTTTTGTTTTGTTGTTGTAAATAATTCTGGCATCTTGTCGGCACAGTTCCGATGTGTCATCGTTCATCACAGCGGCTCTGTCGGTTTATGTCAAGCATTGTTTGCCTGTTTTCTTTTTCGATGCTCTACTTGTTAATATCAAGAACAAATTAACTGAAAAACATACTTTATTGAAATAAAACAATGACTTAATTATTCTTATAGGAAACAGAAACAAAGCACTAACAAATCGTGATTTGATCGTGATTGATCATGGTCACAAATGTAGGAAGTAACTAACTGAAGCAAAAGTTAATTCCTAAATAATCGGCACCACTAAAGCTATCATTCCCTCTCCTAAACTAGACAGTATGCTAGTTTAACTTAGGCTCATCACAGACTCTCAGCTTATTTCTTAGCTCGAGAAATGTATCCAACTTCAACGGCTTGGTGAAAATGTCAGCTACTTGTTGATGTGTGCTACAGAACTTGAGTTGAACTGCTCCTTCATTCACTAAGTCTTGCAGAGAGTGAAAACGAACATCAATGTGTTTACTCTTGCCATGCATTACAGGATTCTTAGATAACTTGGGTCGAACTGTTGTTACAATAGATGACCAGACTTGAGCTACCTTCATATCCAATTTTCTTCAGAATCCTCTTCATCCAAATCATCTGACATGTACACGCTGCAGCAGCTATAAACTATGCTGCTGTTGTGCTTGAACTGACCACATGTTGCTTTCTAGATGCCCATTCTACTGCTGCATCACTTAAAATAAAAGCATAGCCAGAAGTACTTTTCCTATCCTCCACACAACCAGCATAATCACTGTCAGTAGAACCTACAATTTCCGTGCTACCTGCCTTGTGATAGAGTATTTCGAAGCTTGAAATTCCTTGTAAATATCTTAGAATCCTTTTCGCAGCAGCAAAATGGAGCTTAATTGGTTTAGACATATACCTACTAATGAGACTTACAGCATACATCACATCCCAAAGAGTTGCTTGTATAGTGTACCATCCACTTCAAAACAGAATTGCTCTTTTCCATTCCATTTCTTTTGACTAATGAATATTCCATCGTCAAACTGCATCACTTCCAGACCAAGAAAGTATTTCATCCTTCCTAAATCAAACATATTAAATTCTTTCATCATAGACTCCTTAAAATCGTTCATCATTCCTTCATGATTTCCAGTATATATTAAATCGTCAACATACAAGCTAATGATAAGACATTTACCTTGTTTATCAACTTTTGTGAACAGAAGTTTGCTCACTAGCATCCTTCTCCAAGCCCATCTGACAAAAGTATGAGTCGATTCTACTAAACCAAGCTCTTAGTGCCTGCTTGAGTCCGTATAAATCTTTGCGTAGTTTGTAAACTTTTTCTTCAGCATTTTTTACCTCATATCCTCTTGGTTGATCGACATAAACTTCTTCGGTTATCCCTCCTTATAAAAATGCAGACTTTACATCTAGTTGATAGATGACCCAACCTCTTTGAGCTGATTAAGCGAGGATCACCCTTACAGTGTCCATGCGAGCAACATGTGCATAAACTTCTTCTAAGTCGATTCCATGTTCATTGACATAGCCTTTTGCGACTATACGAGCTTTGTACTTCTCAACTTATCCATGCTGATTCAACTTAGTTTTGTAAACCCATTTGACTCCTATGCTTTTAGCTCCTTGTGGCAGATCCATTAACATCCAAGTATCATTTCTTTCAATCGAGCTTATCTCAGAATCCATAGCTTTTCTCCAATTATCACTGTTTGCTGCTTCCTCAAAGCTTATAGGGTCTAAACCAGCAAACATAGCAAGTAAGTCTGAACCCGCAAATAGAGCAAACAATGCTGATTGTTCATCTTTGTCTTCATCTCTGGTTTCATAATCACTCATCCATACTGGCGGTCTTCTCACACAGGCTTATGCAATTAAACTTCCAGCTATTGTACTAGTAGTGAGAATATGAGTAGTAACAACAGTTGGAGAAGAGGTTGTACCTGTAGTAATAGCCGTAGGTGAGTCTTCGTCTTCGTTCATTTCTTCAGCTCCACCTTCTTCCTCTGAATTAGTCTGGATTTTATCATCTCCCCACTCCAAATCCATATTGATTTGTTTGTCATTGCTTTCATCCCAATTCCATTTCTTGTCTTCTTCAAAGATAACATCCCTGCGAACCATGATTCTTTGGCTCATTGGATCATAAAGTCTGTAGCCTTTTGATTATGTGCTCATTCCAAATAGAACACAACTTATGTTTTTGTTTTCAAGTTTTGTTCGCTGAGAATCAGGTACATGAGCATGTGCGATGCAGCCAAACACTCGAAAGTGTTTTACATAAGGTTTTAGTCCACTCCAAGCCTGCTCCAGAGTCATGTCTTTCACTGAGCTTGTTGGAAACCTGTTAAGAAGATAAAATATCTAACTCACAGCTTCTGAAAAAAAACGTTTTGGAACATTTTTCTCCACCAACAGACTCCTCACCATGTTCATCACCGTCTGTTTTTCCTTTCCGCTATGCCATTTTGTTGTGGCGTGTTAAGCCGTTGTCAGTTGCCTCTTGATCCCATTTTCTTTACAGAAATCATTAAACTCACTTGATGTAAATTCCCCTCCGCGATCTGTTATTAACCACTTAGTAGACAAGCCACACTCTTTTTCTACACTATTTTTAAATTGCTTGAAGGTATAAAAGATATCAGACTTGTAGGCGAGAAAGTATACCCACGCCTTTCTTCTAAAATCATCAATGAAACAACTGAGATACTTTTTCCACCATTTGAAGTTGGCGAGATTAGTCCACAAATGTCTGAGTGTACTAGCTCCAGTTTTTTAGAAGCTCTCCATAGAGCTTTCTTTGGGATCACCTCTCTCTATTTCTTTCCTTTCAAACAGTATGTGCATATCACTTCTGTTTCTGAAAAACTTGGTAGTCTTCTCACCATTTCTTTATTTTTTAGTCTTTAAACCTGTGTAACTGAGATGTCCTTATCTTCTATGCCACAGCTGAGACTGATCTTTGACCTTCGTTTTCAAACACATCTCTTGTTTGATTGATTGTTTTCGTGAGAGAACTATGAACATCCTATTCGATGTCATCTCGCTTCGAATGATGAGTCCTTTAGAAGGATGATAGATGCAACATTGATTTGATTTCATTAGAACTCTAGTCCCTTCTCTTGAAGATGTCCAATACTAAGAAGATTATTTTCAGGTCTGGCACATAGAAAACATTTTGTACCACATGACTGATTCCATGAAAGAACAACCTCACACTTCCTTTACCCACTACTTCCATTTGTGTACGATTTCCAAGTCTCACTATCATTTTGAATCCTCCTTCTATTTCACAAAACATACTCGGATCACCACACATATGATTGTTGCACCCTGAGTCTAGGAACCATACATCTTCATTCTCATCATGTGGAGTTTCCACATACGCCATAAGTAACATCTCCTCTGTCTCTTCTACTTCTGCATAATTTGCTTGCTTTGCTGATCTCGGACAGTCATATTGAAAGTATCCTAACTGATGATATCTTTAGCATTGGATAGTTGCTTTGTTGTATGATTTTCGATCTCTGTCTCTGCCTCGTCCTCTTCCTCCATATCTCCCTTTTCCTCTTCCACCATAGCTTTCATATGTTGATACTGCAAATTCTTGTTCTTCATCTCCTTCTTTTCTGAATTTTTGCTCATCAACAAGAAGTGAGCTTTGCAGTGCATCAACAGAAAGAAAGTCGATATCTTTTGCTTCTTCAATGGAACAAACGATGTAGTTCCATTTTTCTGTAAGCGTTCTCAAGATTTTCTCAATGATCTTCCCATCGGTCATTTCATCTCCAAATTTTCTAATATTGTTTGCAATTACCATCACACGACCGACATAATCCTTGATTGATTCTCCTTGCTTCATTGCTAAGATTTCAAAATCTCTTCTAAGGTGATTTAATTGTGCCCTTTGAACTCGAGCGTTTACTTGACACTTCATCTTCATTGAATCCCATAGCTGCTTTGAAGTTTCTTTCTGAGTTATCGTTTTGAGAATTGTTCTGTCCAAAGATTGAAACAGAAAATTCTTGGTTTTGAGATCTTTCAATTGCATCTCCTCCAATGTCTCCTTTTGTGACGTAGTTAGAACTACATCACCATCGGGTTTTGAAAAACCTGATTCCACAACCGTCCAATATTCTTTGGACCGGAGGAGATTTTCCATTAGCATGCTCTAATGATCGTAATCTCCGTCAAATCTTGGAATCGCCGGTTGCGAGAAACTATCGTTTCCTGCTGATCCCATTTCTCTCTCAATTTTTCTCTCTTTCTCACTTTTGTTCCCTTGCTCTTATACCAAATGTTAATCTCAAGAACAAATTAACTGGAAAACATACTTCATTGAAATAAAACAATGGCTTAAATAGCCTTATAGGAAACAGAAACAAAGCACTAACAGATTGTGATCTTATCATGATTGATCATGGTCACAAATGTAGGAAGCAACTAACTGAAGCAAAAACTAATTCCTAAACAATCGGCACCCCTAAAGCCATCACTACTAGTCATCGGTAGTTTTGTTGGTCATAGTACTCCAGATTTCTTTTCAATGCAGACTAGACGGATATGAATCTATCCCTTCTTTAATATTTTCTCTGAGGCATATTTACTTGATGTAATATAATCCTTCATCTTTCGTGAAAGGTCTCGAGCTGGAACGCCGGTTGTGGAAGAAGATAGTCGGTTTCTCTGTTTTGAAGAAGGATGTCACGGGAGAGAAAAACAGAAGAATGTTCAGTCGGATCTGAGATAAACACAAAGGTAGAAGATAAACGACGGTGATTCTATGATCACCAGCTGATGACGGTGATTCTAGAAGCTGGTGAGAGAGATTGGACGACATCAGAGGCGGACGCAAGTGACTTAAGTGTGGTGCACTTGCCACCCTTAAAATTTAAAAACTTAGTGTAATTTGCATTAAAAAAATTTTATGCACCTCTTGATTAATTGTTATATGTCTCTATATTTGTTTGTTTGCACCTGATAAAATAATATTCTAGATCCGCCTCTGGACGACAGCATGCTCTGAAGACTCTCAAGGTTACATGTGGTACAACATAAGATGACTCTGCATTTAATGGCGTCTCAAATAAACACAGCAGTATATTGGGCTATTGGACCAAATTCTCAGAATTGAGCCATGAGTTTCCTTTCATTATGTTGTATCTTTTATCTTTGTAATGGGGTTAAACCCAACTGTAACATGTACTCAATGCCTATTGGGCTCATTAATACAAATTGGCTGACTAAAATTTTTTTTTTGAAATTGAAGGAGACTCGCAGGTTTTTTCTCATAAGGAAAGTTTTGGTATTTTGCAAAAAAAAAGTTCGATGAAATTTTTTTATTATCTATCTTCTTATATTTTAGAATTTTTCCTCGTCAAAATTAACTTTTTCGATATTTTGTTGGATAAATTATGGTCATGGTGTCTGTCTTATTCTAATGGTTCTAGTCATAGTATCGATCATCTATCTGATTTTGGTGCTCGTGGTAGTCCAATTTGTTGTCGGTCAACTTTTATTTTTCTATTTTGTTTTTGCTAGCTTCTCGATCTAATGATTATCTTGTGAAGCTAGTTTTATTCTTTCGTTTGACTTATGAGATTTTAAATTTATTTGAATTAGTTTTTTTTTTCTTTTTTCAATTTTTAGTTAATCTTATGCTTTTGAAGTTGGATAATATTTTCGATTCAATCTTATATTGATCTCGCAAGTATTATTTGCTACAGATGAGAACATAGGATCAGAACATAGGATTGACTCATTGGAGACTTAACCCAGATAGTATTTGCGAAAGTGCTCCCAGACACGATTTCCCACATGGCTTCTCTAAGCTATTATTTTTCAAAAAACCAAATCTCACCCACTTTTTGTTACTAAAAAAGGAAAAGAAAACCCATCTCAACCTCCAAACACAACAAAAGTCAAGCAACCACCGGCCGGAAGAGGTTTTCAGAAGATGGTCACTACGCTAACATTGAAATGATAAAGATTTGGAGTTGAAGAAAATCACCACCAGCCTTTTTTAGGACTATTCTATGCTCCATAAATGAGGAAGGTATTCTAAAACATCCAACTACCTTTGCTAAGTCCAAACATTTATGGAGGTAAAGAGAAAAATTTGTCTTACTAGATAGTAAAGAACTTTCACTGAGGTCTGGTTGACTCAGCAGAACCTTTATTTGTTTTGGGTTAAAGTAACATCTTCAACCTGCAAAGTAAAGAAATATAAAACAGTCACACTTCTGTGGTGTAGATCCGTATCCATTATGATAAACAGAATACCGTACCATGAAAAAGGAAAAGGTATTGACTATGGTAAAGAAGCAGAGCCAGAAAAAGAGATTCATAGAGTACGTGTTCCTCAGTTTGACAATACAGTACTTATTCAAAAACATTCTCTGAAGCTGGTGGGAAGAATCACAAATCCCCAACAGAGAATATGGTCTCTCATACCTTTTCTATCTGACTTATGGAAGACTACTACCCGAGCCATTGGAGCAGATCTGGGTCAAGGAGTCTTTCAATTCCAATTTACATCTGAAGAGGATGTCCAGCTAGTCCTAGATAATAGACCATACCATTTTGCTAAATGGATGGTCATCCTCCAAAGATGGGAACCAACTATCAACAAAGAATTCCCCTGGGAAATCCCATTCTGGATTAAAGTACAAGGAATCCCAACCCATCTGTGGACTACAGAAACTCTGGAAAGTGTGGGGGAAGGATTAGGTACTCTGGAAGCAATAGACATTACTGACTCAGCTGCAAGAGTAAGAGTAAAGATAAATGGGTTACACCCTCTCCTTACCAGAACCATTGTGGAATTCTATAATGGTGATGAAGTCTTGGCTGAGTTGGTATATGAAAAACTGGAAAGACACTGCAAGAAGTGTATGCTTTTAAGCCATGAAGAAAAGGACTGCCCCAAGAACTGGGAAGGAAAAAAGGAAGAAGCAAAGAGAGATTATGAGCTCAAAAACACCTACATAAATAAGGATTCTAAAAGAAACTTTCTTCTAGCTGGAAGAGAACAGAGAAGAGACCATAAAGAATATTACCAGGATAGGAGTGCCGGAAGATATGGAAAGGAACCTAGACAGCCTCATACTAACAGATTCAATCCATACAATCAGAGAGATTCAAATGCAAGTTGGACAATGGGGTCGAGGTTTAAAGAGCAAAGCTACTACTCTAAGTACAACCCAGAACCATACCAGGATCAAAGAAGATACTCTCAAACAGAAGCAGCCTATTCTTCATCCAAATATCCTGAGTTTAGAACTCCCAGACCTTTAAACCAGAGGATATGGACAGAGAAAAAAAGAAACAATGAACAACCACAAACACCCTCTTTCCTCAGGGAAGTTTGTTCAGGTCCTTCTAGGCCAGTAGGACAATCAGGAGGCATTGATGCAGATCCAACAAATATACCGGAAATAATCCCTGAGCAGGCAATTGAAAGTGCCTTGGGGGAGCTCAGAGAGGTTATGAACCAGTATGCCAGCTGTGTAGATCCAAATGAAAGTGCTGCAAGGAAGGAAAGAATTAGATTAGCAGAAAGCTCAGGACAAATGGTGGAAACTGCTATAAGGATGGTGTCAAAGGGAAACAGTGCAACTCAACTGGAAACTATCCCCTCAGACACAGGGAGAGAGGATAGAACCCCAATAGCATATAGGCTGGGACATAGGGAGGAAACACTACTGGATGCACCACCAGGTTTCTCTCCAATACTCGACCTTCCTACCATTGAGGAGCCTCGACAACCAGCTTTCTCAAGACTAGGCCCTCCACCCATGGGAGACCAAAATTTACCTCTGATAAAGAGGAAACCAGGGAGGCCAGTGGGAAGAAGAAACAACTTGAGCAGCCCAAAACTCCTGCTGGCTGCAAGTGCAAGAAAGAAACGACTTGACAAATCTGCAAAATCAATAACTAGAAAACTGAACATGGGAGCAGGATCTTCACAAGGGGAACCAAGAAAGGGAAAGAAGAAGGGGGAGGAGCTAGATAGGGGAAAGGAAAAGGAGGATAGAAGATCCCCACCTATCAAGCTGGTTCCCTCAATGTCAAGACAACAGGGGGATTTTCACATCCTCAAACCCTCTGTTCCTTAAAGGTGGTGAGCTGGAACTGTTGTGGTTTGGGGAATCCACAAACAGTCCAGCGTTTAAAGGAGATATATGCAAGTATTTCACCGGATATAATTTTCCTCATGGAGACAAAGAACAAAGATGAAGTGGTAAAAAAGAAACTAGCATGGCTAAACCTAAACCAATCAAGACTAATCACTCCTCATAGTTTGGGAGGAGGAGGACTAGCCTTATTCTGGAATGACTCTGTGGATATCTCTATTCTAAGTGAGAGCCAGAACTACATAGACACTAAGATTGTCCACAAGAACCAAAGCTTCAATGCAACCTTTGTTTATGGAAACCCAGAAAGAGCTAAAAGGAAAGATGTCTGGGAAATTTTATCAGAAAAAGGGGCAATTAGAAATACTCCCTGGTACCTGACTGGTGATTTTAATGATATCCTGAGCAATGAGGAAAAGTTGGGTGGACCACCCAGATCAGAGGGATCCTTTGGAGATTTTAGGAATTTCTACTCACAGAATGACCTTTTTGACATCCAGCACTCAGGGAACCAACTATCTTGGAGAGGCAGAAGATATGCACATCTGGTGTACTGCAAGTTGGACAGAGCTCTGTCAAACAGCTCATGGGCAGATTTATATCCAATGGCCAGGATGGAGTACCTGAAGTTTGAAGGATCTGACCACAGACCTATAATCACCTGGATAAACCCTACAAAGAGGAGAAACAAAGGAATTTTCAGATATGACAGAAGACTTAGAAACAATCCAGAAGTGAGAAACCTGGTCAAATTAACTTGGCAGGCTTTGCCTAACCTGAAGGTGGGAGAAAGAATCATCAGATGCAGAAATGCACTCTCAAAATGGAGTAAGGAAAATCACCTTAACAGTCAAAAAGTTATCAAGGATTTAAAGAACAAGCTGGAAACTGCAATGGTTGATCCTGATTTACCTGAAACAGTAGTCCAAAACATCAATGAAGAATTGAAAAAGGCATATGAGGCAGAAGAAGAGTTCTGGAAGCAAAGAAGCAGACAATTATGGTTAACTCTAGGAGACAAGAATACTGGATATTTTCATGCTATAACAAAAGGGCGCAGAACAATAAACAAGTTCTCAGTTATTGAAGACAAGAATGGGATTCCAGTTTTTGAGGAAGAACAGATATCCAGGGTGATAACAGATTATTTCAACAATCTTTTCACCTCAACCTTTGTTGGGGGAGAAGAAATAGTGAACGAAGCACTACAACCTTGTATAACTAATGAAATTAATGAAAAGTTGGTAACTGAACCTTCCCTTTTGGAAATAAGAGAAGCAACTTTCTCAATACATGCTGATAAAGCTCCTGGGCCAGATGGCTTCTCAGCCAGCTTCTTCCACAGCTACTGGGAGACAGTGGGACACACAATTACCAAAGAGATCCAAACCTTTTTCCAGCAAGGTATTCTGTCAAGATCAATAAACAACACACACATCAGGCTAATCCCCAAAGTCCAGAACCCAAAAGCAGTATCTGATTATCGACCTATTGCTCTCTGCAATGTCTACTATAAGATCATCTCTAAAATACTATCCTTAAGATTACAACCTATTCTTAATGATCTTATTTCAGAAAACCAATCAGCTTTTGTACCTGAGAGAGCTATTTCAGATAATGTTCTTATCACTCATGAAGTACTCCACTACCTGAAGGTTTCTGGGGCAAAGAAACATGTCTCCATGGCTGTGAAGACAGATATGAGCAAAGCCTACGACAGAATTGAATGGGAGTTCATTAGATTGGTACTAACCAGATTGGGATTCCACCCCAAATGTGTTAACTGGATCATGCAATGTATCACTACTGTTAACTACTCTTTCATCATCAATGGAACAGTGCAAGGTGCAGTTTTACCTCACAGAGGGATTAGACAGGGGGACCCTTTGTCACCTTATATTTTTATACTTTGTAGTGAAGTATTGTCAGGCCTGTGTAGAAAAGCTCAAGATCAAGGAAAACTAACAGGGGTAAGAGTTTCAAAAACCAGTCCAAGGATAAATCACCTCTTGTTTGCGGATGACACCATGTTCTTCTGCAAGGCAAACAAAGCAAGCTGTCATGCTCTGAAAGATATCCTGCAACAATATGGGAAAGTCTCAGGTCAAATGATCAACACAAGTAAGTCATCCATTACCTTTTCCTCCAAAACTAACCAGCAGACCAAAGAAATAGTCAAAGAAATATTGCAAATCACAAAGGAGGGAGG
>KE158459.1:2823-12855 GCA_000411055.1 Leavenworthia alabamica | reverse complement strand
CAGAAGTGGAGAAGAGTCTGGATCCGCACAGACTGTCAACAGCTTGTACGTGACCTCCAGTCGGGAGCTCACCGGAAAGTACTCTTCGGAACCGTCTCCGACATCAAAATTATCGCAGACTCCTTTGAGTTTTTTAAGATTTCGTTTATTCCACGATCAGAGAATGGTCCGGCCGATTTATTGGCTAAACGGGCCTTGCAAAACTATGTTGAATTGGGCTGAGAACCCACTCTTTAATTATTAATGCAGTTGACCAAAAAAAAAAGGATCAGAAATCCAACTCAAGGGATGATATCACTATTAGCTTTTATGAGTTTGCAGAGAATAAATTTTAACAGTTATTCTGTCAATTTCAATCACCAGCCGACGGAAAAAAAGACTAAATTGCTTCTAAAAAATCATGTGAAGTGGTGGAAGAACAACAATTCGAACATCGATGAATTTTCATCATGAGTTTATGGATCATCATTTAGAGAATCAAACAAAACACATTTCTTTTTCAAGGCATGAGCACATTTTCTGATTTTTTTTTATCAGAACTGCAAATGAACCGTTTTGAAAATTTTCTCTAACTTTAAAAAATACACGTGGCAACTAAAAATGCAACGTGTAATCGGTGAATGCAATTCTAAGTTCTTCAAAATTGCATAACATGTCGTTTTCTTTTACCATGTGTTTACTAGATAGTCTAGATTAGTTGCGTCTAATTTGAAAACTAAATCCACTTGTAATTACTCATTCATGGGTTTAATGTTAATAAAATATCTGCTGGTCCTCAAATTTTTGTTTGATAAATTTGAAAACAAATATGGAATAAAAAGCTATAGATAAAGGCTGTTTGTTTATACATCCATCATTTACATCTAAATAGATCATTTAAATATTTTATTTGGATAGATCATTTAAATGTTGTTTGTTTATATTACCAAATTTATTGAATGATCCATTTCAATGAACTTTTGTTTATTTATTTATTTAAGATATATTTGATTGTTCACCTCATATTTCTATTTAAATCATTTATTTTAATAGTTCATTGAAATATTAATTTTATTATTATTGATCTTTTTTGTTTTATCAATAAAATTTTTGAACTTAAAACCATAAAATTTGAATTTATTTCAAAATGATAAACTTTCAGTTTTGAAAAAAAAACTGTATAATTATATTTTTCCATTAATTAACTAAATCTCATATTTTTATATTAAATGTAAAACTTTTTTTATGAAGAAACTGTGAAATTACATTTTTACGCCAATATCCTAAGTCTCAAAATTATATTTTCAACTAAATCCATAAAATATTAATTTTGACAAAAAACTGCAAAATTATATTTTAGCCAAAATCGTAAAATTTTGATTATTGCAGGAAAAACACAAGATTATAATTATAAGAAAAAACTATTAAATCTCATATTATGTCAAAAATGTAAAATCTCAATTTTTGGCAAAAGTTTTACAAAATCATATATTTTTTGTATAAAGAAAATATCAAATTATCAAAATTCCATAATTTTTTCATCATTTCATAATTATGTGAAATTTTAATTTTTGCAAAAAATAATATAAAAATATAATATCAAGTAAATATATCAATATTTATAAAAATTAGACTAAAAATAAACTAAAATTAATTTGATATTTTTTAGATTAATCATCTTCATCCAAATGGTCCAAATTGGATCATCCAAATGACTTTTAAAATTTACACTAAATTTTAAAGTTCATTCAAATGATCCATCTAAATAGATCATCCGAATAGATATTTTTTGTTAGTAAACAAATATCAATTTCTATATACATCTAGATGATTCATCTAAATGGTGAACCAAACAGGGTTAAATTTTTAAAATTGTAGCTAAATAATTGGGTCACACGGATATATGTGAATGTGTAATTATATGATTTGTATATTTTTTATTTGTGTATGAAATATTTGGATAAATATGAATAGCATTAAATATTTTGACCAAATGTAAATACTTAATTTTGACAACTTAAAAAATTATGAAAAAGTTATTCAACGAAAGAAATAAATAATAGTGAAATTATTGCATTAGTCATTACATTATAATTTAGTCATCGTTTGACTTTAAAACAAAAGCAAGTGAAGAGATATAAAAATAGTTTCGACACCATATCTAGTTATCTTAATCTCTCTCTTTTTAATCTATTTTTTCATTTTTCAACAGCTGAAAGAAAAGAAAAACACATACTAGACAAGTAGATTTCTTTTACATTTTTTTTTTGTCAAGACGGAGATTTTTTTTTTTCTTATTGCTTTTTCCACATCAACATTAGAACCGTATCTTAGGTAAGAATGGTAAAATAATCGTTTAGAGCTTATGTTCAAGTTTTTATATATATAACAAATAATATTTTTATATTTTGTGTAATATAAATTTTACTATAGATCTTTTATATAAATAAATATTAAAACCTATCTTTACTTTTTATTACTTATATTAGGGATTTTTTTATTAGGATCTCCCAAATCTCAACCATGATCAACACAGTGAGATGCAATAGTATTATAATATTATTGAAATTTAATAAGTTCTGAGTGGTATGAAAAAAAATTATTCATCATAGAAAGATATTGTAATTAATAATCGAAAAAAAATTATGTTGTAAAATCATAAATAAAATTATTTTTCTATTCATAATAATATCTAATAATAATATAGTAGATGAAAAAACCTTATTATCAATTTTATACAAACTTACAATAATTTTCAGTTTCAGATTATTTTTATGGGCAATTCTCATAAGTACCACCAAATTAACTTTAATTTCTATAAATACCACTAAAATTAATTTAAGACAAAATTACCATTTAATAATTCAATTAAATTAAAAATTAGATTTTATTTTGAGAAATTATACAAAATTCAAACAATAAATAGTAAATCCAGCCACTAAATACTAACCCAAATAATAAAAAACTAAACACAACCACTAAATACTCAACCCAAACACTAAATTAAAAATATAATTTTAATAAAAAATGGTACTTATATCTAATTAAAATAATTAATGTAATTTTATCCAAAAAACTATAAACGATAGTACGAGAAATAATTATTTTTTTTATTTTTTTTAATTAATAAAAATAGGGTAAAAAAAGTTACAATTATTCATTTGAGTTATCTATATAATCAGTTTTAGATTTTAGTTAACGGGCCGGTGAAGGCCCATATTTAAATGCTATACATCCTCAATAGATATTATTTTTCTCTTTTAATTGGTCTTTTAAGGAAAAAAAAAAAGAGAGAAGAGAAGCATTATTCCCTTACGACGAAGAAGCCGTCGTTTTGAGGGTTTTTTTAGATTGGCACCGTTCGTTGGATCGCATCTTCAAAGCCTTTGTCTCACTCCATTTTTCTCAGTCCGTCGTCGTTTTGATTCTTTCAAAGTTCTTCGTCTCTGTTTTCAGGTTTGTTCTCCCTCTTCCCTTCTCCGGCGTCGTTTCGCTCTTAACGTTTAATTATAATCTCTGATTCTAATATCGTTTCTTTTCTGTAACTGAACAATTGAAACTTATATAACAATTTAATTAAAAAAAGTTTACTCTATTATGTTCTGTTTCATTGAAACAATGAAATCAAATCTCTGGCTTCAACATTTGAAAAATAATATTTTTAGGGTTTCGATATGTTGGATTGAATCAATTAATTTCATCAAAATTCTAATTTTTTTTCTGGTAAAAATTGAAGATTTGGGAACACTGTTTGATTAAAGTTTGAAGATTTTGGAACATTGTTTGATCAAAGTTTGAAGATTGGGTTTTTTTTTGCAGGTTGAGTGTTGATTCTGATGGATGCTTTAACAAATCCAGGTCCAATTAAGGACATTGTGCTTTATGATCAAGAGAAACATGTTTCTTCAGCAGTTTGGGATGGCCAGGTTTGATTACTATTGATTTATGGAAACTGTGATTTCAGATTTGAGAATTTTGCTTAGTATTTGTTATGAGATCCTTGTTTGTTTGTTTGTTAGGAGCGAGGTGCATTGAGGTGTCATGAGCATACTTCAAAGTTGAGTGAGTGGAAGCTTAATTCTAAGCAGATTGAATTGGTTGAAAGAGCCGGTTTTGGGTATTTAAGACGAATACCGGCTATTAGTCTTGACAACCCTCTTATCTCTGCGTTGGTCGAGCGTTGGAGGAGAGAGACCAATACTTTTCACTTCACTATTGGAGAAATGACTGTGACTCTTGAAGACATTGCCTTGTTACTTGGATTAGGGATTGATGGTAAACCTGTAATTGGAGTAACTTATACAACTTGTTCTGCGGTTTGTGAGAGGTACTTAGGATTGGCACCAGATTCTAATTATGCTAGTGGTGGTATGGTTAAGCTTAGCTGGTTGAAAGAATACTTCTCTGTCTGTTCTGATGATGCTTCTTATGAAGAAGTTGAGCGTTGTACACGAGCTTACCTCTTGTACTTAGTAGGAAGTACGATTTTCTCTACAACTACTGGTAATAAGGTGCCTGTTATGTATCTTCCGTTGTTTGAGGATTTTGATGATGCTGGAACATTTGCTTGGGGTGCTGCTGCTTTGGCTTTCTTGTATAGGGCACTTGGAAATGCTTCTGTTAAATCCCAGAGCACAATATGTGGTTGCTTGACGCTATTACAGGTGCGTTCATTTTATTTATTTCTTGTTGTTAAACTGTTTATGTGGGATGATATTATTACCGAACCCATCCAGAATGTTTCACCAGTTTAAATTACTTCCGGTAATTGAATACAACTTAATCTTGTTTCCTTTTGTTTTGTTTTGTTTTGTGTAGTGTTGGAGTTATTATCACTTAAACATTGGCCGGCCAAAGCTGAACCGTGAGCCCGTCCATGATCATTTCCCATTTGTGCTTAGGTGGAAGGGGAAGCAAAATGGTCCAACAGCTAACCGTGATGTGGTCTTTTACCGGAAAGCATTGGATGTCCTGAAGCCATGTGATGTAAGCTTGTTGATCTTTCATATTCATCAGCCACTCTTCTGTATATACCTTCATGTTGCTGATATATCTTCAGGTGGAGTGGCTGCCATATGAAACTATGGATGGTAGATATATACCAGAACATATCAGAAACTCTTTGCAGTTGGGTAGATCGAAAACGATGCTGATATCTTTTGACAAGGCAGAGAGACATCTACCTGATCGCTGTCTCAAACAATTTGGCTTGTTTCAATGTATCCCCGAAGATGTGCAAAGGTGGGTAAGAAAGTCCCGAGGAGTTGATGGAGGAGTGGACCTGGCGGTTAAAATGGAAGGTGAGCTAAGCGAATGGAGATTGCGGTGGGATAACATTGTGCCTGATGATGTTCTAGGTGTTGATGAAGCTGATTACATGAGATGGTATCTAGGAATTACCCGAAAAATCGTGGGAAGACCCATCTCTCTCTCAAGCGAGTTCCAAAGAACGGTAATAACTAAGAACTAGTTTCTTGACACTATAGGTTCCCTGTATGACCTGTATCTACATTGTTATTGCAGATTTCAAATGTGAGGGAGATATTGGAGTTGGCTGAGAATTTTGCAACACATGATTTGGATCTTGAAAGAGGAAACATGATTTCACGTGTTATCAGCCTTGCACAAGATTGCTTGAGAGATCAAGTTGGAGTAACAGCTATTGCAACAGAAAGCCAGCAGCAGAACGAACTCGGTAAAAGAATGCGTGGTAAAGAAAGGGTAAGAAGGAAAGGGATGGGAAAGAGAAGGAAAGGTATTGAACCGATGGAAGAATATGGAGGTAGTGAAGATGAATCACAGTTTGGACCAATGGTTGAGGTTGGTCAGATGCATTTACCACTTAGCCATACGAATTCTGTGTATGATGGAACACATATGTATGATGTTGTAACGAAAGTGGATGACATGGAGCTTTGTGACACCATTTCTCAATTGCCTGAGACTCAAGACATGAGCAAAATTGATGGGTCATTGTTAGATGATGACACAGGGAAGACTAAGTTGCATGAAGAGATATGTACAACCAATGTTATGAATAATAGTGAGGAGCTTCCTGAGAGCTATGATGTAAAGAAAGAAGATAAAGAATCGAAGGTTGATGATAATGATGATGAAGGAAAGGGTATTAGTGAAGAAATCGCGAACAGAGAAGAAGAAGATGGAACAGAGATGGGTGAAAATGTTGGAGAGTCTTCTTCTCTTGAAATAAGAGGAGAGAACTCTATGGTGGTTTGAAAAACAGTTTGTTGAATCTTTTGCCTTGTCTCTGTTATGGAACTGACAGTTTCAATGGCAAGTTATACTATAACATCAGACAAATCAGAACTGAGTTTAGTTTTTGTTTTATTTTTATATATAACTTTGTTGTTTGTTTTATTGAAGTAGTCCTTTTTTTAGAAATATGATTTTGACTCTGTAGAAGAGATTAAAGAAGATATTGGTTTAGAATATTACTCGTCAATATTAGACTCTGGTTTGTCTCTTAAGATGATTTCTAGTGAACTTTCAGTGAGATTTTTTTAATCCGATCTGATTATTTCTTTTAAAACTTTCAGTAAATCAGGTTTTTTATACAAATATCACATCTTGTCAGTTATATTTCCGGTGTTTCACTAGCTTTACTGGTGGTTCTGTTGGTTTATATTGCGCGCTTGGTGGTAGTTTCTCTTCCGGGTCGTGATGTCGGTGAATGTTCGATTTGATCTTATTTTGATGAGTTTTTTTCGTTTTCGTTCTTTTGCTTCTGTCTTATCTTAGGTTAAGACGTAATATAACTCTTCACTCTTTTGTGAAAGATTTCGGGCCGGGGTGGCAGTTGTGGAGAGTGGAGAAAAAAATATGATGGAAAAACAGATAATTAACAGTGGTTCCAGAAGCTGACGGAAGTGGTCATGCGGTCCGCAGCGACAAAGAATCTCGAAGACCTCGTGGCAACAATCCAAGCGCTTGGTCGCCACATATCCCAACCTCTTCTGAGCATGAATCCTAGGTAAATGGGCTATAAGTTAATCGGCTCTTGGATTGTCTCTTATTTTCACATATATTGTAAAAGTTAATGGATCTAAAACATTTAATAAATTTGAATATTGCGCTCATTTTTAAAATATTACTTTCGTGTTACTAGAATATTACACTTATTTGAAGAATTTTTTTTATGCTTAAAGAAAAAACAAACTATAGAAAAATTTACAAATTTGATTTGCCTAAAACCCATAAAAATAGTAAGACAACAAGCCTCGAATATCGATCTTGTGATGAAAAGATATCGACGAAAAAAGATATATCTTTTTAATTTTTCGTCGACGAGAGTAATACTTTTAACAAGGAGAATATGTTTTTTTTTTTATCAAGATTAATATATTAAGTTATAGATTATGACTTTCTTCTAGAGAAAGCTAATTAAATACCAATGAACCAGGCTCAACCATGGATTCAAGCAATTCAAACTCATGCTTGCTACCTTAAAATATATTTAATAATTATTTTCCCAATTATTCTGTAAATTGTTTCCTTTTTCATATTGATATTGTGTAGAAGCGATGGATTTATTCTCTCCATTCTAAATATTTTAACATATTTTTCCTTTTTAATTAAGTAAGCCCTAAAATAAATTTTATTTGTAGCCCATTAATTTACAAACTCGGGCCTACAATGAACTTACATGAGAAAAACAAAAACTGTGTGCAAGGTGATCAACACAAAAGTTCTCACTATTTGTTTAGCTTAACTTATGCTAATATTATTATGTTATATAGATAAAATACAAATCAAATTATAAACGTACCAAAAATAATATATATCAGATTATTCCACTTGCAAGCGAAGCCTTCTTCATTGCCTCTTCGTGTATATTTAATTTTGTTTTCACTCTGTATTTTTTGTAGTTTTAAAAATTATTACCTACACTTATTATAAACTAAAAAATCTCTAATCACAAACTCTTGACACTTGATATTGACATTAACTCATTGACAACAAAAAAACTTGAGCCATCTAAAAGGACAAATGTTGATTATGCAAAGTACTTCCTACAATTTTCTCTAAAGATATTGTATTTGACATATCCTCGAGAAGATGAACCTGCATTGCATTGTAGCTAAAGATTAGAGTTTGCATTAGCAATGGTAATATTATTGTGTAGAAAAATAACATGAAACTTGTGTACTAACCAGAGTATTGTAATGATTTATGTTTACAATTAAGATATTTGGTACATAACGATAAACCTGAATCTAGAACAATAGAAAACTAAGGCAAACATTATCCCTCCGCTAAGATTATTTTTCCTGTATCTGGAAAAGTGATAACAATTATGATCTGAGATTCCATTATGCGGATCTTAATCAACTCTTCTATAATCACCTCAAATCAAATGATCCTAATTTTGATGTGCGATGATTTGCATCTTCTAGAGGTGGTTAGGCTATTAGTGTTCTAGAGGTCATTCCTGAGTTTCAAAAAACAATCGATGGTTAAAATATATTTTTTATCGATTCGCTTGTGATTAGGATCTACCTTGAGTTTTCTATACCTTTGGGTAAACTTTTTATCCGCGACTAAAAAATCACATCACTATTCACTAAAACACTCAAAACATATAAATAAAAACAGTAAAACGTACACATTTTGAGAGTGAGAAGCGCAAATGCCTCAGCGATTATAGCTCAATGATTCATAATATCAGTCGAGTTTTGGGTACAACGACTCCAACGATGACGATTAGTGCTAAAGTCTTGTAGCTTCTGTCGTAGCTATAGCCTCCCTAGAGTTCAAGTTTCTCACACTCCTTGGTGCAAGAAGAGGAACTAAACTGAGAGAGAGAGACATCAAAAGTTTTTGTTTATTTTCTTTATTTAGGCTCTAATGAAAGTTATGGTGATTGGTGAATAAACATATACATAGGAGTGTTTTAATTTTCAAGTGGTTTATGAATGATATTAATACTATATTGAGAAGAGAAAAAGAAACGCTATATTTTGTTTTTCTTGTAACATCTTATTTTTGTAACAGAAGATTATATTTTTATTTTAAAATTACTACTTTTTAATTTTATGACATATGTGGACTCAACAATGAGCCATTTGTCATTATTGGGAGAGAAACTCTTCTCTTTTTTTATATATAAGGGCAATTCTCAAAAACATCGCCAACATTAATTTTTTCCATAAATATCACTGAAAATTGAATTGGACAAAATCAATATTTATTAAAGACTGAAATAACTTTTTTACCCTCTATTTTAAATTATCAAAAATACAACTAGATTATCATTCCTCTTCTTCAACTCACGCTCGACATATGTTCTTCTTCTTCGTTGCCGGATAATCTCTCTTCGTCAAAAATCTTCGCCAACCTGCGTGAATCACCATCTTCGAGCTCAGTTTTGCTATTCTTTTTTGTTTTAATCAACTTCATTTACTGTTTCCACTAGTAAATTTTTTTTAAATAGCCACGAATTAACCACGAATTGTTTTCTATTTTCATGTTTTTTTACAAAAAAGCCACGGATTTGCCACAAAATTTTCTGTGGCTAAATTTAGCCACGAAAAAGCCACGAATTTCATTTCGTAGCTAAAATTAGCCACGAAAAAGCCACGAATTTATTTCGTGGCTACAATTAGCCACGAAAAAACCACGAAAATTTCCGTGGCTAACTCAATTTATTTTTGGAGGGAAATTTCCCTCCAAAATTTTTTATATAGCCACGAAAAAGCTACGATTTTTGGTGTGGCTAAAATTAGCCATGGAAAAGCCACGAAAATTTCTGTGGCTAACTTAATTTTTTTTTTGGAAGGAAATTTTCCGCCAAAAAATTTTATATAGCCACAAAAAAGTCACGTTTCTTTTTGTGGCTAAAATTAGCCACGGAAAAGCCACGAAATTTTATGTGGCTTACTTAATTTTTTTTTGGAGGGAAATTTTGCTCCAAATAATTCATATAACCACGAAATAGCCATGATTTTATTTTGTTGCTAAAACTAGCCACGTAAAAGCCACAAAATTTTCCGTGGCTAACTCGATTTTCAATAAAAATAAGTGTATTTCGGAAAG
>KE158458.1:9517-28062 GCA_000411055.1 Leavenworthia alabamica | reverse complement strand
AAATTTTTTCCGATGATAAATGGGCATAACCAAGTATCATGGACACTTAACTAAATATGTTAAAAATTTATATTTAATTTATGACTATATATTAGTCATACTACCGTCATAACTTTTATAACTAATAATAATGTCACATTTTCGTCACAAATTATAACATATTTTAGTTACGATATATTTTGTCACAATATTGTGACTAATTTACTACTTATTTGTGACAAATAAAATAAGTCACAATATTGTAACTAAAACGTAACAAATTTGTGACAAAAAAAATTCGTAACAAAGTACCGTCACAATAACACAATTTTTTTGTAGTGTATGGACTTACAACCATTACTAGAAAGTTTTGCTGACTTCTTTATCGACCCTTCTTCTCTGCCTCCTTTCAGAGATGGTTTTAATCATAAAATGCCATTGGAGTCAGGGGCTAATCCTATCAACAGAAGGCCTTACCGATATTCTACACTACAAAAGGACATTATTGATGGAATGGTGAAGGACATGCTTTCACAAGGCATCATTCAACATAGTACTAGTCCTTATGCTTCTCCTGTTGTGTTAATCAAAAAGAAAAATGGATCATGGAGGTTATGCGTCGACTATAGAGGATTAAACCAACAAACCATAAAGGACAAATATCCTATACCTTTACTCGAAGATTTGTTGGATGAACTAGGTGGTTCTAAATATTTCTCCAAGTTAGATTTACGATCAGGCTTCCACCAATTACATATGGATCTAGACGACATTTACAAGACATCATTCAAGACACACGCTGGTCATTTTAAGTACTTGGTAATGCCATTTGGCCTCACAAATGCACCATGTACGTTTCAAGGACTAATGAATCACGTATTCAGAGAGATTACAAGGAAGTTTGTTCTAGTCTTCTTTGATGACATTTTAGTTTATAGCACAACATGGGAGGAACATCTATCACATCTACAAGTAGTCTTCTCAATCCTACGGGAACAACAACTCTTTCTAAAGCACTCTAAATGTACTTTTGGTGCGACTAGAATAGAGTACCTTGGTCATTTTATTTCAGAAGAAGGAGTTAGCACAGACCCTACAAAGATCATTGCTATTCAGCAGTGGCCCACTCCAAATACTCAAAAACAGCTTCGGAGTTTTTTGGGATTATCAAACTATTATAGAAGGTTCATTAAAAGTTATAGCATAATTTCTCGCCCTCTTACTAACCTCTTAAAGAAGGAAGGCTTCACTTGGTCTGCAGAAGCATCAAATGCATTTGATATGTTGAAATCGGCTTTATCTTCATCACCTGTTCTCGCGTTGCCTGACTTCAACAAACCATTCATTGTGGAGACTGATGCATCAAACACGGGGATAGGAGCAGTTTTGATGCAAGATATGCACCCTATATGCTACATTAGTCATGCTTTAGGTACACGCCATCAGTCTTTATCAGTGTATGAGAAGGAACTTCTTGCAGTGGTGTATGCGGTACAATATTGGAATGCATACTTAGCACAAAGACATTTTATCATCAAGACCGACCAGAAGAGTCTTCAATTCCTTCTAGGACAGAAAGTCAGCACTTCGTCTCAACAGATGTGGCTTTCTAAACTAATGGGATATTCATTTGAAATACAATATAGGCAAGGCAAAGAAAACTATGCAGCAGATGCACTTTCACGGGTCAGTGGCTCATAATTATTGCAGTTAACACTTTCACAAGTGAATGGCGACTTTTATCAATCACTTCAACACATGTGGGAATCAGATACAAACCTCCAACAACTGATCACTGAGATACAGGCTCACCCTGGCAGCCATAAACACTTTACATATGTCAACAAAGAATTACAAAGACAGGACAAATTGGTCATAGGTAATGATGTGAATATTAAAATGCAAATACTAAAATGGTTTCATGATTCTGCTGTAGGTGGACATTCCGAAAGAGACTCCACCCTTAAGCGTATCAAGTCTATATTTTACTGGCAGAAAATGAGCTTGGAAGTACAACAATACGTGCATAATTGCTCTGTCTGCCAATAAAACAAACCAGACCTTGCAGCAAAACCAGGTTTATTAAATCCTTTACAGGTTCCTAATCGTGTATGGGAATCGATAAGTCTTGATTTTATTGAAGGTTTACCGCCTTCCAGAGGCAAACATTGTATATTGGTTGTCATTGACAGGTTAAGTAAACACGCTCACTTCATTGCTCTCTCTCACCCATACACAGCAATGGACATCGCTCAACTGTTTTTAGACAACGTTTTCAAGCTTCATGGCATGCCCAAAGACATTACCAGTGACAGAGATCCTACCTTTCTAAGTGATATTTGGAGAGAACTCTTCCGGGTTCATGGTGTTGACTTGAGATTTTTGACGGCATACCACCCACAAACGGACGGCCAGACAGAGATAACTAACAGAACATTGGAAACATATTTGAGATGCATGTGCTCTGAAACACCAGGCTCATGGGCGAAATGGCTTGCACTTGCTGAATGATGGTACAACACTTCTTTCCATAGTGCTATTCAAACTACACCGTATGAGATTGTCTTTGGTCAACCTCCCCCTCTTCACCTACCCTATCTGCCCTGCGAAAGCTCCTCAATTACCGTGGATCGTAGCTTATAAAAACGTGAAGAACTGATCACAATGTTGAAGTTTCATCTATTGCGAGCTCAAAACCGTATGAAACAGTATGCAGATTCAAGGCGCTCCCACAGAGATTTTGCTATCGGAGATCACGTTTACCTCAAGCTCCAGCCATATAAACAACATTGACTGAAGAATAGGTCGATTCCTCACAAGTTATCACCTCGATGGTGTGGCCCGTTTCCTGTTATAGACCGTGTTGGACCAGCTGCCTATAAACTTGATTTTCAAACTCCATCGGCTATACACAATGTTTTCCATGTTAGCCAACTAAAGCTGTGTCCAAACCCACCATCGACACCACAGTTGTTACCTCAATTTCTGATGGACTTAGGTACATCTAAGGAACCGTTGCAAGTGCTTGAAAAGAAAATGTCGAACAGAAGGAACCAAGCTGTTACAAAAATTCTGGTACAATGGAAAGGGGAATCACCGGATCAAGCTACATGGGAATACTATCAGGATTTCGTCGATCGCTATCCCTCGTTTAATCCTTGAGGACAAGGATTCTCTCAAGGGGGAAGTACTGTAACAGGAAGATAAAGGCGACTAAAACAGAGCATCGAAACAGAGTATTTTCATTCAAATATTCGGTTTAGTCTAATTAAATGAACCAATGGTTCGATCTTGTAAACCGGCCTTATAAGTAGGCCCGCAAATACATTTTTAAAACATAACGATTTTAACAAACCAATTCTTCTTCTCTAAAACTCTCTCTCGTTTCTTCATCTTCATCATTCGAGAATTGAATCTTCGAGGTGTTCCTTCTATAAACGTGATCGCCTTCTAGGTCTATTCTTCCCCGAGTATTGAATCTCTAACGGAGATTTCTTGTTTGGGTTTACAATCGCTTCATCACCACCTCCTCCGTTACAGGACATTTAGTCCCGTGTATTACAAGAAAACAAACAACCACAACTTCATCAATTGGGAATTTTAGGTCAAATAGATTTTTCTTCTAAATTGTAATTCGGGTTTTGCATTTGGTTCTTCCACAATCTGCTCATCACCGCAAGCCCTCACATAAAGTATAAAACTAAAAATAAAAATATCAGATCAAGAAACTTAGACCATAATAATGACAAAAGATCTCAATGGTAATATCATTTTAGTACCTTCAACCATTTTGTAAAGATATGGCCACCAATGCTCTTCAGAGATATCATTTTGCTCAAGTGACTCTTTTATCTCTTTATCGTGTTTCCCTTCAAGAACACTATGTAGAGTGATCACATCGTCTTTTGTTTTCTTCAAAATACTGTTATCATCTTCGATTTCAAGGCTTTGAAGATCGTTGTGTGATGAAGTAAGCTCTGAATCATCACTACCATTAGCATCTCTGGTACATTTGTTTTCGAGGACTATACTACGCAAATACTCAGCATTTGCAGTTCCTGTACTTTGAACCATCTTCGAGAAAGAACTTTCTCCGTTTGAAAGAAGATTCTCAGGTGAACTGAACTCTTGAACCTGTGGTGTTGAGAATTTCAATATATATATTATTAGCTGAAGTTTGAACCGTTTTCATATTTTTTCTTCGGACGGCCCTCTAGTTATGTTATCGAACTTGCCCCACTGGCTTGCTAGATGGTATGACTAAGAGACCTTCGTCCCTCTTTATTTGTTTTCATCTCATTTCACAAAATTTTCCACTGTAATGTTGACATTTTTTGGTATATAATATACTAACCCTTAAAACAAAAAAAAGAAGACATAAAACCAATCTCATAATTAGGGTAAGGTTTAAGTGATGCCAAATATAGTGTTGGAAGATGAAGTGTGCTTACTTTTCCAGAATCAAGAACGAGAACTTTGTCACAATCGATGAGAAATGATTAGCATCGTGCATGACTTGAATTCTTCTCTAATGGTCTTTGGATGAGAACATCAGTTCTAACATCAACAGCAGCAGTTGCTTCATCAAGAACAAGTATCTTAGATCTATGCAACAATGCACAAGCAAGACTCAACAATTGTCAGATTAATTTCTCTCTCTATTAATTTCTCTCTGACTTCTCTCTTACAATAGTGCCTTCCAATCTGAAACCATTTCGGTGACCCCAATGGGGGACAATAATTCTTATGGTTCTCCTACATTAAACGATTCCAACTACCCATCACATCCCCATTCCAGAAACACTCAAAAATCACAAACTGATTCACATCAAACCACCATTGAAATCAATACTACTCTCCCTACAGTTCATGAGATTACCAATGCCTCATTCCAACAAAACAAACCTACTAATCTATGGTCTGATCTCTTCTCCATAGCTAAAACAGAGCCAAATTCCCTTCCCCAACATACACACCAACCGGCATACCTATTGTAAAACCTCCACCATCCATTCTACTTAAATCTTCAGATACTTGGAAAAACCACATAATCTGCCATTTTTTTGGGGAACCTCCTTCACACAAGAAAATATATTCAGACCTAAATCCCATTTGGGGCAAAAAAGGGAACATTCAAATCACTCAGTATTCTAAACAATCTTGTCTCATTTACATACATGATTCATCAACTAGAGAATGGATCCTGAATGTGGGATTTTGGAGTGCCGATAGTGTCGCATTCACGGCTAAACTGTGGTCTCCGGCAACTTCATTCTCAGACCAGGATCTCTCTTCAGCTCTGGTCTGGATCTCACTCATCAACGTCCCACCACCTCTGTGGTCAAAGTAAACCTTCGAACTGATATCAAGTGGAGTAGGATCCCTGATTCCAACGCCAGGTTCCCGATCTCCACAAGCCGGAATTAGCGCTCCTAGGATCAGAGTTATCGTCTCCCTTGATTAAGGAACGCTCCCTACCATTGTGATCGTTGAAAACGAACTAGGTCATCAAATATCGGTGGAAGTCCGATATTTGAACCTTCCGCCGTTATGTTCATCCTGCTCCAAATACGGTCACCGACCTCACATATGTCCCACCCGCACCCAGTTTAGTCAGGCGACAACCCCAACGCCGCCGGAAACTCTCCAGTCGACAAGTCATCAGTCCGTACAAATGGCAGCTGTTTCGACCGTACAAGTGATCACCTTAAATACTGCCTCTGAAGATCCCCTAGGGTTACCTCAAAACAGACCCAAAAAACCGGATCCTTGCCCTCCATCTAGGCCCACCTCCCCTTCTCATCCGAGTCTAAGGCCCAGTTCCCCTAATAGTGTACCACAGACCCAACAACACTCAAATCAAGCTTCTGCATATCAAGCCCAGATCCCATCGAGCAAACCTTCCTCATCTAGGACGCCAATCCCCTTACCGAACCCAACCCAATTACTTAAGCCCAGTTCTCTCTAGACTTTAGTATCAGCTAAGGAAACCCAATACACCTACAAGCCCAAAACCACAAAGCTCGTGACCACTTGGTCAACGCAAGACAATAAAATTAGGAAACCTGGTCAACCATCCCAACCCGATCAACCCAGTCAAACCGGACATCACGGCCAACCAACCCAAACCAGTCGGCAATCCAATTGCAACAAACCGAGTCAACATTCTCAAGTAAGTCAGCAAATCAGGACGTTGAATTTGACCTTTGACTCTGAAAAGTCAAAATTATAGACCACCATCTCCGACTCTTCTCTGCCGTACGTCTCCAACCTAAACCGTCCGGCTCTGGACGATTCGCCCCACGGGCTGTCCTCATCTGAAATCCTTGAAGCCTCTCTTAAACAACCGGAAATTTCCCCTCCCGCTTCCAAATCCGTCAATGAAACACCACCTTCTCCGATCAAAGACAGAGCCGCCATGGCTTCACCTACTCTGTCTTCACCAAGGGAATTAGAGGAGACCACCACACCATCAAGATCCACCAGATCCCCATCCATAAGTCCCTATGCCATCCCGTCGTCTTCAGTTCAACGCACCTCGCCACATCATCTTCCGCATCTGGCACCACCGATGGAATCATTCACATCGTTTTTACTGTAACAACAACCCGTGAAGCACACACCATCGCATAAATCATTCCATCCACCTCCTTCTCCTCCGCTTAGATCTCTTCCTTTTTCATGCTCAGTTCATACTTATTACGACTCTGATTCAAGCTTTGATTGCAATGTCCATGATGATATAGATGATACAGAGGATGTAGACAGCACACAATCCCCCTCTTCACCAAAATCAGACCAAGATCACACTCTAGAAATTATTCATGAAGAGGCCTTTTCACCAAGAGATCATCATCATCAAGATCTCACAAATGAGGCTGCAGTCTTTGGAAACAAGGGAGCTAAGAAGTCTAGAAACAAAGGCAAAAAGAAGAAACATCAACTTCCACCTTTCTACCCGGCAACAAAGAGACTTCTCTAACTCTGTCTTTTCTTTATTCCTTTACTTCTTTTTAGTTTTACATACATCAACTTCCACCTTTCTACCCGGCAATAAAGAGACTTCTCTAACTCTCTCTTTTCTTTATTCTTTTACTTCTTTTTAGTTTTACATATATATTGATAAACTTGCAAATGATGAATTCCAATATTAATACCATGTGGATAACTAATGCTCTATATTGTTGGAATGTAAGAGGCATTTGTAGTATCTCGCGCCAACGACAAGTCAAGCAATGAAAAAAATTTCATCGGCCTATGATTGGATCAATTCTTGAAACAAGAGTAAAAAAGGAGTCGGAAGTAGTTCGGATTGTCAACTTCATCACACCTTCTTGGAAAGTTGATTCCAACTATAGTCACTCGCCACTTGGAAGGATTTGGGTTTTATGGGATCCTCGTTTCCATTGCTCCACATATGCAAAAACAGATCAACTCATGGCAATTGGAATCCTTGATCCGGTCACCCAATTCTATGCCACCATTCTGTTCATATATGCTAGCAATCACCATAATGAGAGGAAGATCCTTTGGTGGGACATTACGACACTTTCTCAGCATCCCTTCATTTCCTCAAATCCCCTGCTGGTAACAGGGGATTTCAACCAAATATTGTTATCCTCAGAGCATTATTCAAATTATCCCTCTAATCTTCCTTTGATTGGTATGTCGGATTTACAGAATTGCCTGACTGATAGTGAGATCTTTGATTTTTCATACAGGGGCACATTCCACACATGGTCAAATAAGGGACATACCGACCTTATTACCAAGAAGCTCGACAGGGCCCTAGTCAATGAAGCTTGGACTCTCGCGGTTCCACAGTCTTCCGCTTACTTTGATGCACCATGACCCTCAGATCACTTCCCCTGTTTGGTTACAATTCCGGGAGTCATAGATTGTAGATCCAAAACATTCAGATACTTTAATTTCATATCTACTCATCCCTTCTTTTTTGACAGGATCACATCATCTTGGGAGTCTGGATACCTCACATGAACAAGCATGTATAAGATTGTAAGAAAACTCAAATTAGCCAAAGCATGCTGCAAGATACTGAACAGTGTAGGGTTTGGCCGGATCCAGCAACATTGTGATGAGGTTCTGGCTTCCCTCAAATGGGCTCAAGCATCCTTACTCTCGGACCCCTCTCCCACTCATCATCAAGCCAAGTTATTTGCTCGAGATCATTGGCACCACATGGATAATGCACTAGAGTCCTTTTATCGTCAAAAATCTCGCGTCCAATGGCACCAAGAAGGAGATGCTAACACCACATTCTTTCATCGCAAAGTCGTGGCCAACTTTCACAGAGATTTCATCTCCGCCCTTCAGGATGAATCAGGATCATTGACTTTTGACATGGATACAATAAAACTTATGAGAATTACTTTTTACAGGGATTTGCTCGGTACAAGGAACTTGGCCATCACACCACCCACACTAGCGTTCCTCCAAGATCTACACACGTTTAGGAGCACAGACTCACAAAACTTCATTTTCTCATCTATTCCTTCAGCTGCAAGCATTTACTCAATTATTCAGCACATGTCTCGCAACAAGGCTCCAGAATCTGATGGATTTCCCATTGAGTTCTATAGCTCTTGTTGGGAGGTACTTGGTCTGGATGTTACTAATGTTGTCATTGAATTTTTCAGGTCAGGGAGGCTTCTAAAAGAGCTTAAATCAACAGCCATCACATTGATTCCCAAAAAGGATGGAGCGGACAGACTATCTGACTTTCGCCCTATCTAATGTTGCAATCATCTTTACAAGATCATCTCATCCATTCTAGCAGGAAGGCTCAAGATTATGCTCTCCTTTATAGTCCAGAGGAATCAGATGAGATTTTCCCATGGCCGACAGTTGTGTGAGAATATCCTACTAGCCACCGAACTCATTAGCAATTTCAACAAAGAGGGCCCGATTACCAGGGGATGCCTGAAGATTGATCTCACAAAGGCTTTTGACAATCTTCATTGGAACTTCATTCTCCAGTCACTCAGATCCTTTGAACTTCCACACACGTTTATCTCGTGGATTAAAGAATGCATCACAATTACCTCATTTTCTATAAACTTTAATGGTGATCTAACAGGTTACTTCAATGGGAGGAAAGACATCTGACAAGGTGACCCCATTTCTTCTTTCTTATTTGTGATAGCCATGGATACACTCTCCAAGATATTAGACAAAGCGGTCGCCGAGGGTCACATTCGCCTCCATCATAGATGCAGGAATCCAGTTATATCTCATCTTTCTTTTGCAGATGATTTGCTTATTTTCTTTGATGGTTCATATACTTCTCTTCACGCGATTCTCTCTGTCTTGGATGATTTTTACAAGATGTCTGAATTAGGAGTTAATCTCCTAAAGTCCACTCTTTTCTTGGATGGCAATTATACCAACTCCCTTCATACTATGGCTACTTCTTTTGGTTTGGCTCAAGGCACTCTTCCAGTCAAGTATTTAGGAGTTCCTCTTATCCCTACCAAAATGAAGGAGATTGACTTTTAGCCATTTTTGGAGAAGATTCAAGCTCGTTTCACATCATGGACCACTAGACACCTTTCTTTTGCAGGTCGCCTCCAGCTCCTCCAATCGGTCATCAATTCGATAATCAACTTCTGGGCCTCCATTTTCATTCTCCCGAACAAGTGTTTACTCGCGATAGAAAAGTTATGCAATGCATTCTTATGGTCGGGTTCTTCATTGTCTGGAAAGAAGGCTAAGATTAGTTGCGATTCAGTGTGTACTCCAAAATCTTCAGGAGGTTTTGGTCTCCGTCGACTGGCTCATTGGAATACAGTGCTTGGGCTTAAATTCATATGGATGCTCTTCACAAATTCTGTTTCACTTTGGGTCTCTTGGGTTCAGAATCATTTGTTAGGGAGTACCTCGCTTCGGGCCGTGTCACAACCTCACTCGACTAGCAGCTGGATGTGGAAACGCATTCTCAAGCTTCGAGGATTAGCTCGTCCCTTTATTCACTGTAGGATGGGCTCGGGCTCATCTTGTTCCTTTTGGCAGGATAATTGGATGGGGCTAGGACCTTTGATACACTTGACAGGTCCTCTAGCCATTCCCACGACCGGTATACCCAGAGATTCCTTTGTACTTCGAACAACGCATCTTGGTCAATGGTCACTTTCGCCAAGATCACGGAACCCGATAATTATTTTCCTCCAAGATATTCTTCCTGAACCATCCAGGATTCTTCATCCCACTTCCATGGACACTTACATTTGGGCCTACCATGATGAAGATCCACTCACCATACGACACCGACATCGTCTCTCCCCTCCAGACTCTTCCAGGCCATTAATCCTCCATCACCAGAGGTTCCTTGGCACAAGCAAGTATGGTTTACCGCTAGAATCCCAAAACACGCTTTCACCACATGGATTGCTATTCGAGATAGACTCCCTACTAGGGATTGACTCAGAAGATTCATCCCCATCACTTCACCGTTATGCCCATTTTGTTCCTTAGCAGGCGAATCCAGGGAGCATCTATTCTTCTCTTGCACATTCTCTTATTCCTTATTGAGGCAATGTTTACATATATCACCTATTCATTATGATCTTCTTTCTATTTTGCAGTGGATTCCTCATTCTTCAGACTTAGAGCAGATAAGGACTATAGCCAACATACTAGTTCAAGCTGTGTTATACCACATTTAGAGAGAGCGGAACAATAGGATCCACACATCCATTTCCAGACCGGTCTCCCAGCTGGTATAGGACATAGGTACCACCGTCATATCCAAGCTACTTGCTCTGACACGCAGTTCAGGATCTCCTCCATCGCCTTCCCTTCTGGTTCTATGGTTTGGGCTACAGTCAAGAGAATATCACTTCATCCATTGGAGTATATATTACACTTATATACCACTCGGTTTTTCTTTTCTTCAGGTTGTACTCTTTTTCTTTGATTGGATTTTCCTACTGGATTTGCCAATCAAGGTTTTAATGAGGCAACCGCCTTCATATTTTCTCTTCAAACGGCCCTCTAGCTATACTATCGATCTTGCCCCACTGGCTTGCTAGATAATATGGCTAAGAGACCCTCGTCCCTCCTTGTTTATTTTTATTTCATTTCACACAATTTTCCACTGTAATGGTGACATTTTTTGGTACTTAATATATTAACCCTTAAAACAAAACAAAAAAGGACTCAACAATTGTCTCTGTCCAACACTAAAATTATCTCCTGCCTCATATACCTAACCGAACACACACACGAGACTTTCAAGAGAGGAGATGTTAAATTAAGTACCTCAGCATCAAGACCAAGAGGATTTCTCCGGATAGTATCTTTCAAATGTGCCCTCTCAAGAAATTCCTAAAGATCAGCGTCGTTGTGTTCATTAAATGTGTCAAGGTTGAATTTCACAGTACCTACATAAAGGTGACACATTAGTTACTGGCATAGCATTCAGTATAGTCTCAACAGCACAGGGCGTATAAGCACCAAATGCAAAATCCACTGCTTTTGTCCACACACCATTTGACACAGGTTTGCAATACCAATCCAACGGCTCAAAACTCATCTTCTACCTCAGTAATTAAATCCTTCTGCTTCCAAGTTTATCTGGAAAACAAAATTATGAACAGAGAAAAACACCAAAATTTAACATCTGCAAAGGAGGAATCAAATGATCACTAGAATGAAGATGATAAATCCACAAAAACTGAAAAATGTTTGTCAGGAGAAAACAAAGAAACCTTCGGAGTTGAAGAGACGATAGATAAAATTTCTCAAGAGATTTGAAGAAATCAGGAAGAAGACGTCGACAAATGGAAGGAATCTTATAAACTTATTCGCCGGAGAAAAGATGAGTCTCGCTCGCTCGTTCTCTCCCTTAGTCTTCAATTCGCTGACTCTGAGAAGCGATGAGAGACGATACATCATTACTTACATTACAAATATGTGCAGTGGAATTTAGAAATGATTCCTATTATATATGGAGAGAGACTGAAAAGGTCAAAAATATTCTACTTAATTTATATTTTATATAACAAAAAATTATATCAATATATAATTTACATTTTCAAAAAAACATCAAACTTTTTTTCCCTAAAATATTCATGTTTAAGATTATAAGTTTAACAATTGACTAAGAAAATTCGACATTGGTTTTAGTTTTAAATTTTTGGATTTTCTATTGTTAATCTTGCTTAGCTTATGTAGCTATAAAATGAAATCATGTTATTAAAAATGAATTATATATATACAACCACCTAACTGATCAAAGCATAATTTTTCTTTACCCTATATATAGTATTACTATTATATATGAACCTAGATATTTATATTAGGAACAATTATTATGATATATGATTTGATTTAGTTTGCTGTTTGATTTGAACTGGATTACACACTAACGAAATGGATACAAAATCATTAGGATACAAACTCCTCAATAGTTATAAGAATATGATTAGATAAAATAAATCAAATTCTAGACAAATGTAATTACAAAAATAAGAAGCCACATGCACCACATATATAATTAGGTATGGGCAAAAAACCCGAATCCAAAATACCGAACTGAACCCGAACCGAAAAAAAGGAACCGAATTCGAACCCCAAACTATAAAATACCCGAATAGGTAGTAAACTTTTCATACCTGAAAACCTGAACCCGAACCTGAACCAAACTCAAAAAATTATAAGTACCCGATAGATATACGAAATGCAATTATATATCAGTATATATTAATTTTATTAAGATTTTATATAAATAATTATCTAAACCATAATTAAAAACTCAAAAATATCAATTAGCTTAAGATTATAATAACTAAAATATTCAAAATAGCTGAATTTTTAAAATTATTCGTTATATTTGTGAAATTTAACAAAATTTTTGTTCAAGTATTTTTGATATTTTCATTAAAATTTAATAAATATTGATCGAGTAAACATGATCTTATCCGAACAGTATTGTACTGTGATATTTTTAAATATTTATATGTAATATTTTTATTTTTAGATTTTTATATGTATTAATTGTTAAAGAACCGTACCCAACCCGAACCGAAAAATAAGAACCGAATCCGAAACCGATCCGAAATTCTATAGGTATCTATATGGATACAAAATTTCTTTACCCAAAAAACTCGAATCCGATCGGGTACTACCCGAACCCTAACCGAATACCTGAACGCCCAAGCCTATATATAATAAAGGTTGATGGTTTCGATACATATCCATATATAAATTATTGATTGTAGTAGTAAAATATAAATATGAGTTGTACTATTTTTTATAGTATTCATATATAAATTTCCGTAATTTTTAAGTATTTCTAACTTCTAAGAATATTATAGAATTATTTTATATGTTTTAGCCATTCCATCACTGGTTATGTTAGATTGTTGCACAATTATTTTATAAATTAAGTATATTTATATTCGTTTGTTATTCAAAAATAAATAAATTATATGGATGATGTAATTATTTAATATTTTATAAAAGTGAGATAAAGAAAGAATATGAGATGATAAGAACTAGTCTGCAACAGATGAGATGCTTTGCCGGGATGGAACATGTTCTTTTGGATATTCCACATTTGATGTAATCAGTGTTATATTTCCCTATATTTTATCATTTATTTCATAAAATAATGATTAATTATTTTGAACAAAAAGGAAAGTTAATGTATTTACCAAGAGACAATAACTCAACTCACAATGCACATATTGTAGGCTTTAACACGAATATTTACATGTTATGTGGTTTCAAAAAATTGTTTATTTTAAACCATTGGTCAAGCGAAGATGCTGAGAAATGAAACAAGAGAAGATGAGAAATTGCAGAGGTTTTGTCTCTGCATCACAACAAAACAATGACGTAGGTGACGTGTTAAAGGTGAGCCAACCAATAGAATTAAAACAATGACGTAGGTGACGTGTTAAAGGTGAGCCAACCAACAGAGTTAAAACCCATTTGTTCAAGCAACGACAAAACTAAAGTGGTGAAGACAGCTGTATTCACAATATGCTATAACGTTCTAATATTATCTTCTTCTTGACTCACTGTATTTCTCTATATAAACCATGTTTCTTGTATTGAAAAGATTCAACCTTTGAAATAGAGAAGAAACGTTTAAGTCTTTTATTCTGAGCATAACATTTATCTATTTCGTTTTGTTTATATTTCTGTTTTAATAAAGCTCTTAAAACTATTTAGATTCAATGTTTTAAGTCTCAAGGATTATATCTCATTGGAGCTTAAATAAGACTTAAACGTTTCTGGGTTTATGCATCTTGAGAACAGTTCATGCTCTGTTTATTAAATGCTTTCACCAATAAACTAATGTACCTTTTTATCTACTTCGCTTTTCTCCTTTTGTGGCAACAATGCTTGCTTTCTATTTGAGTGCTCTACTCAGACAAATTTTTGTCTTTTTCTTAATTTAAACAAAAAACAACATTTGTCGGATTCAAATAAGTTGATGGGTTCAAATTTCCATCAGTATACACTGTTGTTATAATATTTAAATTTATTTAATTGGCCAAAGCTTTTTATTCCTTGTTGAGATCTTAGAAACGCCGCCTGACCGCGAGCTCCGAGTGTTAATCCAGATGTCGCCATGTATTATTTAACCCAAAAATGACAAAAGATTATGAAATAGTGCTCATGATGCTCAAGTGACAAGTCACATTACATTGGTCGAATATACTCCAGTTTATTTTAAGATTAGTTGAAATCTGTAATATGAGAGATATCATGAAAAAAAGGAACAGATACTGAAATGAGAATTATTTATAATTAGGTCTATAATTGATTTATTCAAATCTTAAGAAAACCCTAAAATTTAATCATAATTAATTTATACTGAAATATTTTATTTTACTTTTTGGTTGAAAAACTATATAAATATCTGAGAGCATAGTTAGTGGAAATCTCTAATATAATTAAAATAGTAATAATTAAAAGAATAAAAAAGTGAGGAAAGGTTATTAAATAAGAATCTGAGAGACCATATAACGAACACAGATCAAGTTGATGTTTTGAAGTATCTCACAAGTTACAACAACCAAAAGAAAACATGCAAATAAGAACCCTAAAAAAACCCTAAATTCACACAGACAAAAACCAATAAAAGCTTCTAAAAACCCAACAAAACAAAGCTACGAGAGAATTTGAATGAAACTTAAATTTTAAGGGACTGCTACAGCAGCAAAGTCTTGATAACGAGACAATGCACCTTTAAACTGTTGATCATCTGGTTTGTGAGAGCTCAAGCTATGTGGAATGTATGCTCTGAAAATCTCCTCAAGGTCAGGACTCTGCTTCAGCTCTCGGCTAGCTACCTCCAGAGCTGTGTGTTCGAACCCTGCGTAGAATTTCTGGCGGCAAATGTAACCAAAGATGAGAGTTGAAACGATGAGAGGAACCACGAGGATCGTGTAGACGAATATCTTGGCTCCTAAGTAACCAAACATAACAACTTGGAATAGAAACAATGCAGCTAGTATACGTGTGTGAATATGCGGCCACATTCTTCCGTAGCTCTCGTATGATGGAACATACACTTTCAAAGCCTGTCATATACCATAATGACTCAATCAAGATCACAATTTTTGTGTTTGATGAGTGTAGTTATTAGGAGAAAGTCTTATACCTGATTCCTGAGAACGAGCCAGCCTAAACCGAAGTTAATGACACCGAATACAAGGATAAGAGGAGCGATAACGGAGTAGCAGAACGTAATTGTGAGGATGAGCATGTCTCCGGGAACCCTAGTTGCGTAGCTTAAGTCCCCTGGGTACCAAGCTTCTTTGACCTCTGCTTCGGTTTTGCAGAGATACTTCCTTTTCAGGTGGAATATTATCAAAGGTATGATCCTAGACAGCTCAAGGCCATAACCAACAAAGAACCTGAAGTTAAAAGATTCAAGAACATAAGATTTAGAGAATGAAAAAAGAAAAAATTGTATATATAAGTCAAGAGGAAGAGGAAAACTCACTTGAGAGCAACGTAGGTCAAGAAGAAAGTCGCGCTCTTCGGGAGACTAGTAGCCAAAATGGTAACAGCAGAGTTAGGTTCCTTTTGGATCTGTTTCAATGTATTGAACAAAGTCCCTCCAAGTGTAACACCAATGAACACATTCAAGACTGAAAAGTAAAAGTACTTCCCTGAAGTAGCCCTAATAGCATGGCTCTGTGAAGCAAGCCCCTCGGTTTTGGAGAGGAACAAGAGAAACTTAGGCAATATAGCCAAGAAAATGATGAGAGCAATCTGAGGAAGGTAAGATTGCAAAACGGTTTTTATGAATGTTATCTCCACAACTGGCTTTATGAAGGGAATAATCTTCTGAAGATTCTCAAGAGTTGTTATCGCAGAGACGAATGTAATCGGAATCATGTAAAACAGAATGGTCAATGCAACAAAGAAGTAAACTAAGTATTGCCTGATTAGTCTACTGAAGAGCTTGATGTTGAGATTCTGCCAGATAAGCTGGCGAGGCTCAGGAGCTTCAGTCACTGTCCATTTATCAACCATTTGGCAGTGTAGAGACTGAGCAGCTGAAGCGGCAGTAATCCGATTGGTGAAGAAAACAATTGCCGCGGTTTGCTGTTTCTTATCAAGAACCTCTTTCTGCTCTGTTTCTAGTTTAGTTACTGAATCGCTGATTAGTTCGGTGTAATACTCAATGCTGTCTACCTTTTTACCCAATATCCCAAGGAAGCCGGTCTTGTTTGTGGGTCGGGTATTAGTAGCTGCATCTATAGCTTCTGCTCGTGCAAGCTTCTTCTTGTAACCTTCCAACTTTTCCCATATCTTATTAAGCTACAAAACAACAAAGATCAAAGATTGATCAACAAGAAAAAACAAAACTCAATTTAACATAACTTAGAACATAGAAAGATTGAAAAGTTTAGGACAGAACAAGAAGATAGATACCTTGCTGTTTTCAGTAACGACAAGCGATCTATAGAATGTATCAGGGTATATATCTCTGAAATAAGTATCAATGAACTCTTTCTGTGTCTTGCCATTAGGTGGAGAAGGCATATCCCTAACAAGAATAGCGAATTGCTCGGGTTTTATATCATCAGACATAAGAGCTTGAGCTCTCAAAGCAGCCACATGTTTATAAGCTTTCCACAACATGAAATATGTAACAAGAGATATCCAGTAAACAGCTCCTAGGAATGCCCAAAGCCTCGGACTCCTTTTCTGTTGATAAATAATAATACATCTTGGATCAAAAAAGTGAGATGTGAATAGGTTGAATAGAGAGGAGTATGTGTTGTGTTTACTTACTGTGATGTTACCCATTGAGAGATTATCAAGTTGATTAAAAGTTCCTTTGCTTGTTGTATCTGTAGCGTTCTTTATATCGTTCTTTATACTGTGGTCTGTGGCGGCTAAAGGGAGTAGAATTGGTAAGAGAAGAGCACCGGATAAAGCAAATATCCCAAGAACTGTTTCAAACAAAAGCACAATTTCAATATATTAGAAAACGTTATTGAGCAAGTGAATAATTCTAATCATAACAAGGAAGCTTTGTCTTCACTATAAGATCACAAGGTACTTTTTTATTTAAGAAACAGAGATAGTGAAACAGAGCAAGCAAAATTCTCCTGATTTTTTTTGTCACCAAAGATCCAAACTTTTTTAGGTGCAAATTCAAATTCAGACACACACACTAATCATCTTAGATCTTGAGATTTAAGTTTCAGAGAGAGAGAGGAAGTAAAACCAGTGGCCAAGAAGACGAAGTAGACGGCAGTATCAACGCCAGATGAGTTAACAACATCTTGTTCAGAAGAAGTCAAAGCTTCATGGATCCAAGCAAAAGGGTTACGTGTCGAGGAGCTACCTTCCCATGGATCCATCTCTTTAAGAATCCGATTTGGATAATAAATTGAAACGTTTCCAGGTCTCCGAGAAAGCCAGGTGAATAGAAACATGAGAACAAAGAAAATAACAGCAGATGTCCCTAAGGACAGAAGAAACGATTCAAATTCCATCTGGGTTTTGCCAGATGAATCTCTGCTCTCTCAAGCTATCTGTTTCTTCTCACTCTCTCTCTCTCTCTCTCTCTCAAGTTTATGAGTGAAGAAGTAGCCGTTTGAAAGCTAAAACAAAGGAAAGAGAAGAAGTATGTTTATCGTTGTTGTGGTAAATTGCAGAAGAGAGAGAGGGAAAAGCTCCTGTGTGTTGTTTCTTCTTTTGATGTATATATGAGAAAAAGAAAAAGATATATTTATTGATTGTTTTGTGAAGAATGTTGTGTGAGTGAATATAAAATGGATGAGAAGGAGAGTGAAGAGCGTGTTTAAGTGACAAGGCCGACCGACATCAAAGGAAGATATGGGATTTTTAACCCTACTTCTGGGACCTACCTCTCTCTTCTTTTCCCATTTTCTTTCTTTTTTATTTCCTTCTTTAAATTATATATTCTTCATTGTTTTTTTTCTTTAAGTACTTTTGAAGTTTCTAACTTTTTTATATTGAGTTGAATCATTATTATTCATTATTTTAAACAATAAATAATCATATACTTATATGAATTTTATTTAGTTATATTATATAATTTATTATAT